>VYXB01010422.1:549797-754647 GCA_013397135.1 Pachyramphus minor
CCATCTGGGGAGTCTCTCTGCTGTGCCTTTTGCAACCGGCCTTGTCTGTCTCACATTGGCTTTTTCAGCCATCAGCAAGCCTGTAGCAAGCATGGGTAGAGTCTTTCCCAAATCTTTGTTCGCAAAGACAAGCCATGATTACTCCAAATAGTTTTTTTGGCATTCACAGGTTATGGCAAGTTCATATACCATGTGTCTACTTTTCCTAAGCAGACTTAGCTCATGATACCCTTGTAGGAGTGTCGTTAGTCACAGCTAAAGCCAGACAGTCCTTCCTCCTCCAGATGCTATTTCAAGACAGAACCTCAGCTGTATAAAACATTATTCTTACCTTNACGCCCACGTCGCCCACACAGAAGTAGCTCTGCAGCGTTTAACATCCTGCTTTGCAGAGGCTGCTGAGCTATTTGGGCTAGAAGTCAGCTTGAAGAAGACAGCCTGTACCTCAAGAAGTCTTCTACCATCCCCATATCACCATTGTATAAAACATTATTCTTACCTTTCCATGTTGTCCTGCTCTTTCATAGCAGATTACTGCATCTTCCCACATTTCCAGTTCCTCAAATATTTGTAAGGCAGAGCTGGTGCATCCCAGCTCAAAGAGTAAACTTGCAAGCTGACGCTGAAACATAAGAAATTCCAGGTAACCAAATGTAGGTAAGTAAATACTATTTACATTTTAAAAAGTTGTTAGAGGCATTTCTGGAATCAACAAGAAGCAAACAGAAAATACAGAATTATACTCTTCTGCCCAAAAGAACAATTAAACTTCAAGCTGGAACCTCAGCAGCGTATGTACCTCAAAAAAACCCCACCAACTGAATAATAATTGATGTGATTTGAACAATTTAACAACATAACACAAAAATGGAAATGGGCACGGCAAGAATGAACTTCCAGCCATTAAATGAGGCACACGGTCCATGCAGCTGGAGAACAGCTGCAGCAGGATGCTGGGAATGCTACGAGTGGGAAACAGAAGGTGAAGTAGGGAACTAAAGCCACTTGTAGCAATGCTTTACCATAGTAATATGTACACGTGGAAAAAGAGAGAAAGGCTCTGAAGCAATTGTGTTAGGAACTTGTGAGAAATCTCTGTCCCAAGCAGCCACTGCCAAAGGGTGTTAGTTTTTAGCCAAATCAATATTGGATTTGAGTTCAGGTTCAACTCCCTAGTTGAATTTCCCCCACAGTTAAGTCAGTCTCTTTGTTTTTTAAATTCAGCAATTATTTCAGTGTACTTGTGAAAATAAACTACTTATCTTTTCAATTTAAAAACAAACAAGGCATGTTTTCATGGCTTTGAAAAGTTGTTGTTGGTCTTTATTTTTTAAGAGGAGATTAAAATTGCAAATAAGTTTTGACTTTTGAAGAACGGGTAATTTATTTATTATGTTTGACAGATATACCATTAGGTTTGCAAAAATAAATGGGAGCATTCTTTTTAAGGGCAGCTACCTATGCTGTGAGATCCCATACAGTTAACCTTTGCAGTGGTTTTGGTGATCTGGAATGGATTCCCTGAAATTCTCCACAGATGCAATGGACCTCTCTTTATTGACTTGGGTTTAGCATCTGTTATGAATCCAAGGAGTTACTATAGGGGAATAGACTGGTAGCAAAAAAAAAGAAAGGCAAAAAAAAAAATTAACAACTGGCTATACTTCTTTGATGTAAATATCTAACAAACTCTGAAAACTTGTTTGTTAGCTTGACATTAATCACTTAGGAAAAACCAACATTTGTTAGTGTCTAGAACTAAATCTTATTAATGTTTAATTAAATTTTCTCAGAGTTAAATTTGGTAAAATATATATAGGCAATGTGTCTTCATTACTATGACTAGAAGACTGCAACCATCTTTCACTATAAATCCCTATTTTAGCATTTCTATCTTTGGTTTGGAAAACTGGCTCGGATTGAAAATGCCACTCTGACAACTGGAAATGAAAACCACATTTGATGGTTTTATTGGAAGTGCCTGTTGAAAGGTTATGTAGAGTAACTTGAGAATGCATGGAGTAGATATGATTGGTTAAAACAACATGTGCTGAGGTTAGAAATCAAAAACTAATAAAACACCATTAAAAGTAAACAACATGAATACCTTTGGAGGTATGCAATGTAAACAGTTTTCTTGAGTTTGTTAAGTACAGCATCATCAGATAAGACTTTATTGTGTAGATTTCTGTTCTAGAAAGTCAAGATAAACAACGTAGTTACGGGTAAAAAAAAAACCTGTCAGCACTAGTAAAAAGGGGAATGTCTCAAAAATAAAAGCTTTCTCAGCTCAAGGAGTTCTTCAGTGTACTATTGACTCCTAAATTTGCATGGTATTTATGTTGAAGATTATTAGTAAAATCACTCTAAGCCTCAGATCACATCAATCCAAGTGATTACTATGTGAAGTGAACTTCAGAAGACAAGAAAGATGCAAGTAACAGTATCATAAATAAACCAGTAATAAATAGTAAGGCAGTGGCAAGATACTTTAATAGGAGATATGTTGGAAGCTTGTAAGTTTTTGTCTATTTTTTTGGAGGAAAAAGCAAAGCAAAGAAGAATTACACTAACAAGCAGTTACTTCTGTGCATGACAGAACAAGACATATGAAAGCAAAACACTGTAAACTTGATTTCTCTCCAGAAAAACCTGGTGTGGGTTAGATTATGTCTCTATTTCTACAGTGTTTCAGCTCAAGGTCATCTCATGCTCTCTTGACTTTGGAGTGATACAGTATCAAAATAAGCACCACAGACTTTTAAGTAAAGCTTGAAATGGGATTGTTTCACACCTGTATGGCCCAACGTGGAGGCACCTGACAACAGTAGAAAATCTTCATGCGTTCAGATGCTGATGTACTTGCATTTTCAAACTGGTCTGCAAGTGCCTGTAAATGCAAAGTATATCTGGATTTAGTATTTACTTAGATTTAATCAACCTAAAAAAATCCCATAAATTCAAAACATTACAAATTTTAGGCAGTCTTTACTTAGTGGAAAAATCATAATCAAGACAACATTAAGTGCAAGTAAACTTATACCATAACATGCTACAAGCCTTTTTATTACCCCGTATAAGAAAATATAACATTTATGTAAAAACCCTTTATCACAGGAATAATAAAAAAAAACCTTTAAAGATATTCCAATTTCAAAGTGCATGTAACAGGAATAAGAATCAAATTTACAATGTCAAACAAATACTTGCAGAGTTAAACTGCATCATATATTAAAAGGACTTTGCCTAATGCATTTCAATCCTTTAGCTAGTTTTCCCCTACGATAGAATTGATGTACTCTAGGCATGACATGTCTTATTAAAAAGACAAACATATTATAGTGGATCATGGTTTTGGAAACACAGTTCTAATACACAATAAATTATTGTGACTTGGCATACAGTTCAATTCAGGCTATTTATTTTTCTTTTGGTGGAGCTTTGGATTGTTGAAATGTTTTGTTCTGAAGCCCTTTGAAAGAGAATGATAACTTTCACATAGCAAAACTGCACCACTAAGTTTTTCTCTGAAAACCCACTATGAAGTTATTTAAATCAAAATTCAATAGCAAGAAAAATACAGTATTAAAGGAGGCTATAGCCAGAAAGTTGGTTGGAAATTTTAAGATAAGAGACAAACTCTCTTCAAATGCCAGTCACCACTAAACTAGCAAATATAAAGCCAGAGGTATAAATAAAAGAATATTAAGCTACTTGCTTTCACATGATTCACTTAACAAAGACTTGCTTATAACACAGTCAGTCGAAGACTTGTAGGAGCTAGACAGGTTGTCAGAATTTTCTCAGCTTTCTGTAAGTGAATGCAAAGATTCCCAAGCAAAAGGAAAAAATGGGTAGGATCACTTCTCTCTCTCTGTCTCCTTCTAAATCCAACTGTTGACTACCCAATCTATATTAATAATGCTAAAGAAAGCTGTATAAAATCAATTATGTGATTTAAACTGCTAAGCATCTTGTAACTGCTATTGATGTTTATGGGATTTACTAAGTGGCTTCATTCTTTTAATAAGAAAAAGATCAGAACACACAGCAATAATCGAGGCTTTAAATCATGCTTAATCTCCCAATTTAAAATACTAATATTTAAAATATTCAATCTTATTCACATTATTTTTCATTAAATTATCTCTGGAGACCTGTTCCTAGATTTTATCTAGAAACCTATGGCAAGAAAAGGGCTAAGGTGTATTTGTAGTAAGGAAAAAGACAGACTAATAAAATCGCATTCCTTTACACAGTTTCAGGCAATCCAAAAGGAGTTGGACTAAAATAAAACTTTTAAAGTAATATTATTTAATTACAGATTTCACTTGAATACAAACTACATTAAAAAATCATATTTTGCTGTTTTAGTTCTGCTGAAGTGTTCTAGGGCTATGCAGAAGCACATTTTTCTATACTCTGTTGCAACAAAAATTAAACTGAACAATCATCCAATTGCTTGGTAATTATTTTATGAGACCATACAAAATAATAAAATGCAGTTGAAAAATTAAAAAAAAATAAAAAAATCACTCTAAGCCTCAGCAAAGCCAGAAAATCCTAAATACATCCTGCAGAATAATTTGTTTGAGGAGAACCGGAGATGGAAGGCAAAAAATGTTTTAAGTCAATCAAAATGTTTGGTTCTTGTTTTAGCTTTTTGCCCATCCCCCCTTTAAAATTTCTATTGTTGCAAAAGAAAAACTGAAATTCAAAGAAAAATATTTTTTCCAAAGCAATATATTTTATTGGAAAATTTGTGACCATACCTTTTTTACATTTCCCAAGCAGAAAAGCCTTATATAAGTGACATGTTGTAGGAGAATATGACTTAACAAGTAGAATTCTCCCTCTTCCCAAAACAAGTACTCTGTTCAGAGTTCTAACAGAAACTGAAAATGCAGGTAGAATATATGAATATTACACATTCCTTAAAAAGAGTAAGTGGCAATGAATTTAGAAGCCATTAAAATCCATGGTTTATACACTCTCTAATATGTTCAAAAAAAAGCTCTGATAGTTCACCCTACTAATGAAAGTAAGTTGCTCACAAATTGAATTCTATGTTTCTGAATTATACTTGAAGAAATAAAATTTGGGTTGTATAGTGGCAAGAAAATGAGAATCCTAATATTATTGCACAGCTAATATCTAATCACAGAACAATACACCAATACAATCAAAAAGAGAGCACTGCCAAATGAGCATTCTTTTTCACTAATAATCTTCAACATAAATACCATGCAATAAAAACCCTATGTAAACACAAAGTACTTGCAACACAGTCAGACATAAGATTTTGTGCATTAGTTTAACTCGAGACTCAAATTCCTGTCTTAAAAGTTGTTAAAAAGAAATACAGCAGAAACTAACTAAAATCCACAACTCTAAATGATACATGAGTTCTTCCATATTCAACGTTTAAAAATATTAAACTTAACAGGTCGTTCTCCCACCATGTAACACACGCTTTTCCCAAGGGGTTGAGCTGTCAGAGGTAACGAGTCCTTAAGTCAAAAATCACAGTACAGAGATACAATTAATCCAGTCTGAAAACAACAAAACCAGATAGTTTTGACGGAATTTTATATCATTAGCAAAGACCACATTATTGACACATGAAGGCAGGAAAAGTCATTCTTGAAAATGTAATTCATTCTCCCCACCTCATACTCTGGCACGAGATTAAGTAGTACAATAGGTACTGCCTGTTTGGGATGTTAATTTGAAATGATCACATTAGCATTTTTATTACTTTACTAATCAACCTCAGTCCAATGATGATCCTAATCAAACTCAGCTGGTTCAAGTAATAGGAAAACATGAAGTTTGTAAAGGATTTTTCGCACCCTGGATGTCATTTCCACACATTCATTCCTACTATACATCCCTGTTTCTATGTTCAACATATGTGTAACATCACTAAGGGGTCCTGATGATAAAATATCAGCTTTCATTTTTGAATCTGACTAAATTTCAGTCTCTTCATCCACTCCACATGTTTTGCCATCCTTATTTTCAGTGGTTGACAAGAGTTAGATTTTTTTTTTCTTTTAAACCAGTCCCTATCTCTGCATTTAATCTCTGAAAATACTGTTATACCCTTGAGGTTTCTCAGAGTTGTAATTTTTTACAACATAATGCCATTTGATTTTTCAACCTACTTACTGTATAGCTTTTAAATTTGTTAGTCATCCAACTGGTCTGAAGTCCCTCCCACAAGATTTTGTCCTGTTTGTTAAAATATAATCTTCAGGTCCCTTTTGCACCTAAGGTAAATAAATGGCAGACCGTCACACCCTTCTTTCTATTTTTAATCTGCTTATTCCAGATGAAATAGTTTACTTATTTTAAAAATGTCCCTTACTATGTAAAACTAACTATATGCAAACATTTTTTCCCATACATTTCACTTGAAGGATCTCCTGATTTAAGCTTATTTAGGGAAAAATTCACGCCCAAACCAAACAAAAAAAGCCCCAAGTGCCTGTTTTTTGAAAAGAGCAAGATACTAATTACTTATCAAAAACTTCTTGGAAACAGCATAACACCTTTGATTGTGCAGCAACTATTTAATTTCACCTGGATCTCTCACCTCAAAAACACTGAAGATAGGCCTACTCATATCCAAACCTAATATTGCTGGCCCCCATAAAACATCTTCCTCAAAACAGTCTTGACTTATAGACACCATTTTATTTACGCTGTTTCAACTCACTTCCTCCCAGGTTTTCATATCAGTAACACACAGCGTGACTGCACCAATTTTCCCTTTATCTATGTTTTCCAACAAGAACATTTCCAGTTTTAGTGTTCCAGTCCCAAGTCTTCCATCATATTTCTTTCATCTGCAAAACAGCTTGTTTCACAGATGGTGTCAAACATTGTAGCTTGTTTATTTTGTTTTCCTGTCTTGTCCTACTGCTAACCAGGTATCCAGCTGTTTCCCACTGACCACGCCCTATTTAAAAACATTTTACTACTTTAGTACCTGGTTACCATTTACCAGTACCACTATCTCTACCCTTGTTAGCATATTATATTCCCTCATACCCTTTGATTTCTCCTGGTATACTTGACGTTCCTCTTTATTTATGACTTTATAGGCAGGATGATTAGACAAGTTTTTTCTAGTCTTCTGCTTCTCAGTCTAGAGATCTTGTCAGCCTGCCAGAACCAATCCCTAGTTAATAGCTTGGGACTCAAGTGGAGATTGTCTACCAAAGTCTTTGCTGCTTGAAAGCTCACAACAGCTGTAAGCCACAATGTTTCTCTATCACCTAATCTCAGCCAAAATCGTGACTGTGGCATTATCTTGTTCTGCTTTTGTTCTCCTCTAACAACCCTAAGATGCCCCACTTCTTACCTGTTTTTACCATATCTGACACGGGTTTAGCTTGATTTATGCCAAAGGAAACTTATACTGTCATGTGTTCCACTTTCCCACCATCACCATGGTCCAGCATATACTACCCAAGTAGTACCTTAATGCTTGGCAGAGAGAAGAGGATGTATGGAAAAGTACCTTTCAGGCTTTTCTAACACAGAAACTCCAGACACATTTTCATGATACTCTTGTGATCCTCAGATTCTTTTTCTTGAATTTCTCCCAACTCTGAAGACTCCTTCTGAAAATCCCACAAATCAGCCTGAATAACCACTCTGCCCTAAATAACCGTTTCCATTTTCCTTGACCTCCTTCTATTTCTGTACATTACCTCTATATGATTTATAAACAGCAAGTTGATGCTACAACTCTACTGCTCTTGCATTCCAGCTGTTCCCATAGCTACTTATACAACCTATATATCATTCTAAGTGCCACAGTAAGGACACCAGCTTAGGGACTGCCTGGCTGGATCTTGGCTTACGGGTCAGCCACAGGAGAGCCTGATGGCTCGATGACACAGTTGGAATTGTTCAGCTGCTTCGAAGAAAGATGTTTGGAGACAAAGGGGCCAAGAGATAAAAATACACCTGTAGGGAAAACAATCCTGCTGTCTCATTACTATGATTTCTAAGAATTTAGCAGGTGTTTAGCCCAAACTGAACTTAGCTCACCTATGTTATTTACTCAAGAACAAAGCAGAGGAGAGCTTTGTAAAAATAACAGCATTTTACATTACACATTACATGTATAACTCTGGTTGTAGAATTACAAAGTTCTTATTTTATTTGTAAGTTTATTTTAACAATTATAAATAAGCAGGAAAAATCAAAAAAGCTCCTTTGATTTCCTACCACAGAACCTGGTCTCACAGATAGAGTTTCTACTGCTTAGTATTTATGAAACAAAAAATGGGCATTTTGAAAAGTTTATGCAACAACAAGTTCTTGTGAACCCTGTAATACTTAGACGTCTTTAAAACTTCCAGAGATTCATTGTTACATTAATTCAAACCTTCACACAGCTTAAGACTTAATTCTAAATGCTTTAAAATATTTATTCTGGAGGGCATGATGTTAAAGTACTTGTCTAACAGAAAACCTAAATAATTCATGAAGCTTCAAAGCATTAATTTGCTTTATTATTTTTTAAATTGTCCTCTGCTAAATTACATTTTCTAACAATAAAGGCTGAAAAATGCTGCTCAAGAAAATACTGTAGTCCAAGTTAATTTAGGAGGTATTATGACAGGAACTGTCACAGCCTTGTTCTGCAATAGTATACTCAGAAATACATAAATACGGAAAACTACAAATAAAAACTACATTATCCCTGAAGAAAACATATATAAGCAGTGTCTAAAATTAAGAAACTGTATATATACTAGAAAAGAGGTGGCAAATACAGATAAATTAAATAAGCAGAACAGTTAGAATTTTCCAAATTTTCTTTCCTGTGAATTAGATCAGACATTCCAAGCTTTTCTAAAGTACTATAACTATTGTAGTACCTTGTGGATATGTAATTTGATCTTCAGTTACACTCCTTTGGTAATCTTACTTTAAAAAAGCATAAACCCCCATATTTACATTTCAAACAATCTTGTTTCAACAACTCTGTGTCAAACCAAGAGCTCCTGCAACCAAGACCACTGGGACAAACTGAGGTATACACAGACTTCTAAAATCCAATCTCAAAATACTTAAACTACCAGTGAAGCAATGCCAGAAGCTACAAACCAATAAAAACAGCTTTCATATAACAATTCAGTGCAGTTTTGTTTGCTTAATTGGAGAAAATTTCTGCTCTAGCCTAAACCTCGTGACAGTGAATATGACCAAATAGTGATTATTTATTAATTGTCAAATTTATCATCAGAGAAATAGATATAATGTCCAGTTCATTTGGACATATTACATTCAGACAGGACTTTGTTGCTTGGAAACTAAAATGACTTGAAGAACCCTTTTAAAAGATCACAGATTATATATTCCCGTTAAATGATTAAAATCTCTGAATAAGAATTAAGGCATCCAAACACTGAACAAAAACTATTAAGCAAGGATGTATTTCAACATCAAGAAGAAACCTCCCACTCATTTATCTGATTTCCAAAGGGTAATTATGACATTAAATACTTGAGGAAAATTTATTACAGTGATCACTACTATAAACTATGATTTTTGATTCATGGAAACTCAAAAAGACTATTTTTTATATTGTGCAAAGATGCCAAGATGAAGAGGTCTACTTACTGGAGATTTTACATTATTCACATTCTCAGGAGGATAAAAATGTTCTGTGAGAACTCAGCAGAAGTTCAGTGCTTAAAAGGACAAAAATCTTACCCTCTTTTTTACACCTCATTAAAATACAAATCTTGGGTTCATTGAAATCTTGGATCCTTGCAGACTTGTGTTTTTGCTCCCTTTGCAAAGTCACTCTTTCAGTCTTTCTTCCAATCAAATTATTGCTTGTTGGGATTGACCTCAAATGGTGTGTGCACTTAAACCAACTAGAGGACCATGTATCACACTGTTGCCTAGGAACTAATAAGTGGCTTAAAATTTGTTAAAGCCAACTTGCCAGTGTCGTATTGCACTGACTGCCTCATCTGTATTCCAAATGAAGGGTTACAGAGTGCCTGGAACACAGGAATTGCAAAGATGTCAGGATGTTTTACACGGAGAACCTACTAACAAGGTAATGCAACCCTGAAACTATAAAAACAAGCAGTGCTTGAAACAAAATTAACTGAAACATTCAAGGAGAAGCCTTCAGGATGCAAGTTTTCAAACCAAAGTCTATTTGCATTGAAAGAAGTATTTTAACTACTTTGCTCAGTGCTTTGGTAAAAATTTCTTGATTGTATGTAACCACTACACTGAAAGAAATCACAACGTTCAGTGACCCAAGTTTTTCGTTTTTTTTAAAAAAAGACACAAGAGAATGGCTCCAGTTTCTAGCAGCTTTACACATAGAAGGAAAAGCTGATTTCCTTTAACTGAAATGGAAACAAAAATTTTCTATGCATAATCTCTCAAATTAGCATAATCCCTTTTTAAACAGTAGACTAATTCCCCAGCTAATACTTTGCCTTTTTTTTCCCCTCCCACCCTATACTAGACACAGAAATCTATCTGATCTGTAAAAACAAGAGGTTCTTGTACTGGATTAAGCACTACCCACCACACAGTAATCTTCTAGTAGTTTATTTTGATGGATTCTTCAGCTAAGGGTGGAAGTACTAATAGTATGGATACAGAACATGGATCTTCCTCTACTATCTCCTATTTCTTTATCGCCCTCAATAGCTAAAGAAACTTGGTATCAGCAATTCCTCACCAAATACTTTAAAGTTTCTGGGCTGAGAAGAATGTCAGTAGAGGCTTCTTCAGGACAGCCATCTCTGTGGCATCTGCACATGGGGTTGATTTAATTGTTGATTTCATGATTTTCACACCATCAACCTGAGAATAACACAATATTCTCTCCAAGATAGATTACAACTACAGAATTTTCTAACATGTTTCAAGTTTGAAGCATTTCAGGCTGTTATTCCCTTTAAAAGCATAACCAAGTTAACTTTTTTAAAATACAGGTTGTGTTCATTTTTCAGCAAAGGAGGAACTTGCTTGTCACCTAAGATCTGATTGTTCTTCCACCAGGAACCATCTGTTCTGGTGTACTGTGATCTTTCCTCCCCACTTCCATCATGCATTACAATAAAGTGCCAGAGAGAATAGGTTACATCAAATAACTGTGTTTTGCAATATATAACAGGTATGTTCCTCAAGAGATGTAGTTCCTCCTCACAAAAGCCATGAAATGAAGGGGATAATCACGCTGAATCCATTAACAACTTTTATATACTGTATTTCATTGTTAGTTTGGGTATGATAATTATAAACTTACATGACCTGTTTAATCTACCCTGTATTCCAATTGGAGCACTCTGCTCACAAAGAATAATTTATCAGAAACGTCCTGTACTTTTTCTATTGCCATTAGACTTGAGTTTACCTACCATGTACCAGACATTTGCATTTTGCTTATGGTAAATTGTGCAATAGTGTGCATATATCCACAAGCAATTAAAAAAAAAAAAAGAGGCACTGTCTGTAAGTAGCAGAAAAAGCCTCACCCAAGCTTTATCACAAAACATAAGTAAGCATACTAGAAATAAATATTACAAAAAGCCATTTATATATGGTAAAAAAATTTAGAACTTAGGAATTAAATGGTAATTTCTGAAGAATGCAAAAAATAAAACAAAGAATTTTAGAGCAAAAGTTCTTAAGACCTTGTTATTAATTGCAAGCATGCAAACATTTTCAGCTTCCTCATATCTAATGTAATGACTGGATGGTATTTGGTTACATGAATAGAAATATCAAAGAAAAAAACCACAGCCCAAACCAAAATGCACTAATGTAACTTAGGGCACTTTTTTACTGGCAGCAACACCAAGTGTAATTCATACATGTTACTAAGATGTTCTCAGATGCCTGGAAAGAGGAAAAAAATATTGTCTCCTACTATATCTAGATACTGATAACCTGAAACCATAGATATTCAGCTGCTTTAATTGCTCTTTTTGCAGTAATAGAAATAGCCAATTTTTTATACATATATATGATTTTTTTTTACACCTGCAAAGTGCTCTTTTACAGATATCTGTTTTGCAAATTTTCATACAGTTGAAAAATCTCAAGAACATCTTTAATTACTCAGTGAAGGGGACAGGGCTATGAAGAGAAAAGACGGAGAAGTTCAGTTACTTTTGTCCTGAACCGAACGAGAATGTCTCAGATAACATCTTGGGACACCCGTTGTTTTCTCACCAAAAAAAATATCTTTTTTCCTAAGAATAGCTTCCCTATACAGTGAAACCTTGTCTGATACCCAGTAGTTTCTGTTGAAAAATTACTTGGCAGGAAATATACATTCTTGCAGTAGCTGAGCCTGACCCAGCAACCATACAGTGTATGATGGTAAGTCCATTAGAAATATGACACACGGGCAAAGTGTATAAACTTTAGCTATCCCAAATAAAGGCAGTCACATGTAAAGAAGAAGTCTGTTTTCAATATATGTATTTTCTTGAAAGACATCCAATCCAATTCTTCACATGTTCCTGGAAAGCTCTCTATACATCAGGGAAAAACAAATGGCTCCCCCTATCATTCTCTGTTAATGATTGATCTACTCACCAAAGAGAAAAAATAAACATCTTCAGCAACAACTGATTTGAAATCAGTTCAATGTCCAGTGAAAATGAAAACACTCTAAATGCATTAAATATTCCCTGCCTGATTGTATGACATATTAAAATAGAAGCATATCAAGCCACCCTGAAGACTCAGTTATCTCTTAAAAAAGGAAGAATCCACAAAAACACAGTTCTTTCCACAATCACATAGCAATATTTGTTGTAGCATGTTTGGTACACAACCAATTAAAAAAACCCCAGACCAAAATAAAATTTTCATTCAGGTGGACAAAGTCTTATGGTCTGTGCTGGTCACTCACACCAAACAGGCTGAGACAGAGACTGGACAACAAAGCATCTTCTGCTTCTTCACCGAAGGACTGGACTCAGCATACTAAAAACCTTGCCCAACAAAACCACGGGCTGTAGAAACAAAGGGACATCAGTGCAACATGCACATAATTTAATCTGTTAACAGTCTTCAACTACTGAACTGAGGACAATCAGCTGCAAGTTCTAACAGTACCAATCATGCACTGGACGCAGTTTTCTTGCAGATCTTCAGGAGGAGGTAGCAGGCCGCTGTCAAAGCAACAGCACTTTGCTTTCAGCCACCCTGAGCCAGAGGGAGACTACTGAAGGACAAATTAACTCTTCCACTGGCAGCTGCCACCACCTAGTTCCTGCTACCATTTTTTTCCCAGGAGAGGGAACAACATGAGCCCAGGGGTCTGCTGGGCTCTGGCCATTCTTTCAACCCTCAGCCTGAACGCTTCATGGAGAACCAGAGGGAAGAAGGCAGAGTTCAGATCAGAGCAAATGGCAAGATGCAGTTTGGGAGCTCCTGAAATAGTTTAAGATTGCACTATATTTTGGCATTTTAGACCTTTTAAGTGTCTGAACTTGTGTGCGTCTTACAGAGAGGAAAATGGAAAAAAGCAGAAACGTTCTGTGGTAGAATCATTTACTACATGTTCCTATTTCTAGGCAACTTCAATGTTTGCATAGATCAGTATCTGGAAAAATGAACAGGTATAGCATATCGATGTGCATAACAGCTACAAACAATAATATTTATGCCATTTAAAACTCTAGTTCAGGCACGGTAGGTCATATTGCTTACAAAAACATCTCCACATCTGTCAGAATGCCCAAGTCTTATCACAAAACTACAGCACTATCATTTACAATATTCGGACAGACAGTAACACTATGCAAAAACTGGATAACTGCAAAAGCAAATAGAAATACTGAAAAGAGCCAACATCATATCATTATACATCAATCCAAGTGATTATTTGAATCAATGGCCCTTAAATCAGTTTGGAAAGTTCAGAAGCCAAATATGTCCCTCAGATCATAACTATAACTGGAATGAGAATTAAATTAGTTGAATTAGGCCAGAAAAATCAGTTCTCCTACATCCAGCACACACTATAGCAAAATTTGTCTCTAATACAATAGTTTCTAATCAACTGATTCTTTACATAGTGGATTCCCAAAATTTTCTACCTCTGAACGTTTAGGAACTACAACAGTCACCATACTAAATATATTTTTTTAACCATGCGACTGACCCGATCTATCAGAAATAGCAGTCCTCACTCTCCACTGCAGCATCACAGTTACAAAGGAAGTTTGAAGCATGAACAATTTTTGAAATTAGTTCATTTTTTTAAAATGATACAATCATTTAATCTAAAAAAAGAAGAATAACATTTCCCCTTGTTAATTACACAATAGTCCATTTTTTTCTACTTATCTTTTCTACAAGCATTGTTTTCCTTCACTATTTCTACATTTATCTTGCAGGGATTTGTCATCAGTTTAATGACTTTTTTACAAATCCCTTCACCTGACTTTGTGTGAATCCATATTCTCAAGGGCAAAGATTACAAATCTCCACAGCTTATACTTCATAGTTTTGCTGCAAAAACTGATCTTCTGAAATCTTGCCCGTGTTCAAGAAACAAATTTTCTAAAGCATTCTCCTTGATTATCTCTGCTGTTGACCAACATAATAAAAGTGAAATGCTTCCAGCACACTGTTCTCAGACTATACTCTGATTTGGCTATAAAAACACTTTTTTGCCCCTAAACACCTGAGAGTAATTCTCTTCAGTTTTTATCAGATTTCCAACTGAAAATCTCCTTTGACAATAAACTCATTGGCTTCCCTTAAAATCATAGCTTGAATGGTGACCTGAGGAAAAAAATACTGTTGTTGTATCAGAAGAAAAGTCCTGACAGACCATTCATTCTTTATTGAGTATATAAAGACAAGAGCAAGGATCACTAGTTATTGGGACTTACTAAGCTGGCTTTGACTTATTACCTTTTCCAACTTTTACAAATATTAGAGAACCACTATTTCAACATTAATTCACTTTTAATACATTTAAAATTAAAAGCAGTTTCCAGTCTCATTTCCTGTAACGGTTAAAGCAGCACTAAAGTACCTTCTGATGGAAGCATTTTTCAGAACCATGTTGGGTCACTTTCAAAATATCAAAAAAGCACACAGACATAAACACTTCCATCAATAACAGTTGTCTCATTGTTACTGTACTACTTCCCAGAAATTGTTTTTGGACATCTTAGTTTCATTTCATTAAACAAGAAGGTGCTATCCACTACATGCATGACTATGAATTAGTCTTTCCGGCCTGAATTCATCCTCTGTGTTTTGCAGGACAGTTCACCATGGCCTTGGAACTTCTTGAACTACAATAATCAATGTATTTAGTGCCTTCTCATCATGTTGAAAAACTCCTGCATTTGGCAGGCTTTGCAGGGCAAGATTCCTTGGAGAAAACAGACGACAAAGAGAACTGCTTTGTTGCATTTAACGGATTTAATTTCTTTCCTATAATAAACTCATTACCACCACTGAATAATAACTGCAAAACTATCATGATGAGGGCATTTTATCCTTGCTCTGCATGTATTTTCATTGGTCTGGAAAATTATTAAAATATTAAAAGGATGCAAAATTCATTCTGTTTGTCTTAATTCAGCTTTCTAACAGCCATTTTATGGAGTAGTTTCCATATTTTTTAATAGACTACTACCCTTATCAAACAAAATATGCATACAGATTTGTGTCATTGAAGGTGAAGTATAATTAACCAGAGAGAACTATTATAAATTTATGCACTTTCAATTAATAAACTTTAATACTATTTCGATCAGCAAATAATTTTGGTGGGGTTTTGTTTTTCACTTGTTTGGTTGGTTTTTTTTTTAGTTTGCATCTTCTGTTCTCTTCCTTTAAAAGATTAATTTTCACCAGCAGTGAGAATCAGACTGCCCTTCTATTATACATAACCTTATTTCTATATCTCTTTTTAAACCCATAAGGATTCAGCGTAAACAGGTTTAAGACAAATATCTTTAGCACAAAATTCCTGGGTTTTTTAAGATTTAAATGTTAAAGAATGATAAATGGCATTCCTCATGTCCTAAATAAAGATGTTAACTTGCCATTGTTTTAAGACTTTTCTAGGTGGAAATGGAAGTGTGAATAACAAATAAAGCAAATGTACATTATGATCCAAATTAAGTAGATTACAGGCCTTGTAACCAAAAGGCAACTATCAAAATAAGTTTTGCATTTACAATTTGCTTTTTTATATCTTAGAAATACATAGGTTCTGATTGCACATTAAAATGAGTAGATCTCAGTGTTTTAGTCCTAATTTTATAGAGCAAACACAAAAAGCATGCCTTCTTGTCCCATCAGCTCCCAAGGAGTCTCTCAATTCTGAATAAACTAGGTCTTAAGCCATGAAAGAAAACCCACCTTTGCACCTGCACAGCTGCTACTGAAGGCTGCTTTACCCTATCAACATCCTCTCATTCCAGACACTTCATCTCTGATTTTTACCAGATCATTCATCCAATTGCCTTTAAACCTCAGCATCAAAACATGTCCTGCTGGTATATTAACTGAGATTACTGATTCTAAGTGTAGTTTAAAACATTTTGAAATGAAATATCTAAACATTAATTGAATGTATCAATTTCTCTGTACCTGAGCTTGTGTCTTAACTGTGATATCACTTGGACTCTTAAACTTTGCTGTTCTAAAGGTAGTGACTGCATAATCAATAGAGATATTAAACATATAAAAAGATATTAACATTTTTAAGGATTCAACATTCTACCGTTCAGCTAAATTATCAATTTTAAACAATAATTCTATACTTGCTATTCTATTTTAAAAAAAAAAATCATTTATCCCTCCTTGTTAACCTTATTTCAGAAAGTGAGCATTTAGAAAAATTATGCTTGTTTTACTGCCTAACTCTAGTAGACCTTTTATCTAAGAGATTTTCCAGTCTAATTCTCTGGCAAACCAGTTAAAGCTGTTTCATTTTTTCTATTTTACATGTTGAAAAATTGGAAAGCTACTGTTTATACAACATTTCCCAGTCTTTTTTCTTTATGATACTCTGGCAATTCATTCTTCTCCACTCTATTCCTACCTTGTCCTCAGGCAAACAAATTAACTCTTCCCTTTAATCTTATTCCGCTTGTATCCCCTACATTTTTAAGCAAGATCATAATCCGAAGACATTCACATTGCAATGATTTCAAATTCCAAAACTACTGAGGAAGAGACTACCTCTTGAATGTAATGCACGGATTTCACTTATACAACCTCTTGGATGACAGGAAAGAGAAAAATTTGTAAGGCATCTATACAAAAGAATTTGAGGTACTTGACTACTAATAATACTTACTTTTTGCATAACTCAAGGTGAATTTTTAAGATGAAAGATGATGCTGACATGTTTTAATGACGTAAGCTGGGGTAGAAATTTATTAACATACTGAAACAGTGCATGTCTGTATTTTTTCTAAAATTAGTCACATAGTAGATTCTTCAAGTGGATGTTTTGGTTTATTATAATCAGGCCCTGCAAATGTACATTTCACTTTGGAAACAACTAAGAAACAAATATTCACTTAGGTTGTCAGAGTAGTTTTACTTAAAAAAGCTTCAATTTCCTTACCATAGGGCTTTTGCAGCCGGATGGGGAAGAAAAGCACACAAGAGGAAATGAGTCCAACAACCCCAAATGAAATATAAAGCATTTTGATAGTAAAATTAGCACAAAAGAGGTCAAGGTCATGAGTAGAAGATAACTGGATTCATGAGCACCTTACATAATATTCCCTTCTTGTTTGAAACTGAGAGCCAAGCAGTGTACCAAGCAATTGACAGCATCCCAATGCAACTGTCCCTTGGAATGTCTAGCACTACCACCGAAAGAAGCAGAGTAAAACTAATAGCACAGCAGCATTATTAACTTTCAAAATTATGAGCTTACTCTTCTGGAAAATATTGAATCCAAAGTTACTGAGTGCCAATGCTTAGGACATGGGTTTCAGTGTTAAAACCTGTTAATGACTTAAGCCTCCATTTAGAGTAGATAAAATCTTCAGAAAAGTACTAGGTATATTTCATGATCTTTGTGCCATTTACACTTATTTTTTACTTTATGTTACCTATATGAAACATAATTTTATAGTTATTGCATTATCCTTATCAAGCAAGTGTGCCTTCTGGAATGTTTCTGTTTTCAAAGAAGCAGTTGTTTCACTTGTCAATTGTTATTTTTATGATGTTTCAAAAGATGTAAGCAGAACTCTCTCTAAAGTCTGTAGAAGATAGATTTACAAGCTTACTTGTGAAGGATGGATTTAAAACATGACCACTCACTTTCTGCTGCAAAAGCAAGAATACTGGTATCAACCATCAGTTCAACAGAAGAGCTCTACATTAAAAATTGGTTCAGATACCGGTTAGACTATTTGGCTTTTGGGGAAAGAACATTCCCATCTTCATCCATGCACCATGCCCCCTTTACAGTATGCCTGCAGGTTATTTATTTGCAGTGCAGCGTCAGTCTTTCTAACTCTACTGTCTCAAATGCCAGATATACCTGGCTGACCTTAGCTTTAAAGTGTCTTTATATAAGTTAAGAACAGGAGAAGTAGCTGTAGTCCCTCTCCCAAAGACATCTGCATTGAAGGTTCCCCCTTCCCTATCAGATGACATTTAGTCACAGCTCCATCAATATAACTGAATCCATCTGCCCCAAACTGGTAGACACACGTTTCATGCAATCATACATGTGGGGACTCCCCCACAGAGGGTAACTGCATCTTGTATAGATGCAGGTTCCCTGTTTGTAGCCAGTTAGGTAGCTTTGATACTGCCACTGATGAACAGTAGTCATAAAACAATTTGCACAAGGTGCAAAACCTGCAGAGGAACTGCATATACTTCAAAATAGTAAGCCTGTATTAAAGTTCCAAGCTGTTGTGATTACACTGCTTTTATAGCTACCATTTGTTTTGGGGGAAGGCACAACAGCAGTCAATGCTGAAAAACAGATCCAAAGATTTCTTGCACTAACTTTGCTTTCTGTTTTTCCACTAAAGGGGGAAGTAAGGACAAGAATGAAGAAAGAAATAAAAAGAACAACAATCACTGTCAAGTTCAAGTTGAACTACAATATAGGAGGAACAGAAAACTGCCTTGAGACAAGGCAGAGTCTAGTTTGTAGTAGCTTGGCATATATGCTAGACAATGTGACTGTCTACCAGTATGGGGCTATTTCAAATCATGGTTTATTATCTCACCTCGGGATACCTATCTCCAGATTTGTAATGATATTTATGACACAAAAGATTTATCTATTCAAACTTATTGACAGCTGTAAAGCTTCATCTATTCAATTTAGCAGTAAGTGGGAATAGTGTGTCTTCCATGTCATGTGGAACTTTATTATTTTTATTGTTTAGTTCATTGAAGTTGAGCTTATGCCTCCCAAGACAAAGCTTAGGCAGAACGATGTTAATTTTGTGTCCTGGTACTCATATTTTTCTTTGCAACTTACTGTCATCACTTTGTCTACGAAAAAAATGCTGTTCAATATGGTTTAAGGATTCTCCTACCACCATCATTCAAAATGTCACAACACTAAGTGAAGAGAGTCTAAAGGGAGAAAAGTAAGTGCCTTCAGAGCTAAGATTCAATGGGAAACATTTTGAAAAAAATGGGAGGCTTTGTATTTTTGGCTTCTTTTAGAAAATGCATTGACAGTAGAAGTGGAACAGCTCAGGTGTTGAATATAATTGTAAAATTAGCAAAAAGGTTTGTATTTTGAAAGTAGTAGCTGAGAAAATATGAAGAAACTTCAGCACAGAAAGAATGGTTTCATTCATCTCCCCACACCATAGTCTGATTAATAGTCCTGATTCAAACTGGCAAAACCAAGAGTGCGTTAGAAAACTTCTGGGCAGAAATCATTACCTGGAAAATTAAACTACTCAATATTCTCTTTTTCACTAGTGGTACAAAACCACTTCAGTTATTCCTGAATAACTCTTGGCAGGCTGGATCTCCGATTCCCCTCCCTCCACAATTGCATAATGGAAGAAAGACAGAAGGAGCCAAGCACTACCACATTAATTATTTTGAAGTGTGCTAATGAGTTCAGTGTATCCCCAGACTCAGTTGTATCATGTAACATCTTCTGTCAAATATGTCATCTCCTTCAGCAAAATGAAATACATTCTGGAAACGTGTGTCTTAACACTGAAGAACTATTACCAAGAGGTCACTCTCTCTTGAGATTGCTTTCTGAAGTAATAAGGCTTATTTCAAGGGTTTTGGAGACCTTGTGATCTTGTGTAGAATTCATTAAAGAATGGTTTCATGAGACACCAGGTTTTTTTCCTCTTTTTAAACACCTTTTGGAACATGTGTTCTAATAATAAATACAATTCATAATAGTAGAGAACTATCGGGATACCAATGCAGGATCTCTACAGGATATAAGAGGGCTGTCTTCCACTTACTACCCTCCTGAAGGAAGTGAGTTAAATCTCTTTCAGTTCTCCAGTATATCTCAGATCCCAGTAATTTTCCACTAAAACTTTCACCTTCATGTGAAAAATATTTATTAGCAACTAATTTTTCTCCTCCTTCCTGCCCTCAACAAAAAGCAACTATTAAAATCTTATTTAATGTACTCCTTAAATACAAGAGGGGGTTAAAGAACAGAAATAGGAACTCCTAGTACAGACATCTAACTGTTTAACTGAAAGACAGGTGCTGTCATCCCCTTGGTCATGCTGTGTGTCTCTTGCTCCAACTGTGGTCTTGAGAGGTCTGATCAGAAAGATATATGACTTGAGAAGCAAAAAAAGTGGGGAAAATCTGTTAGCCTCAAACTCCCTAGATTAGCCTTTTGGGAGGAAGACTGCTTCTCTCTCTTTTTTGAACTCTTCCTCTAAATGTTGAATTTACCCAATGTAGAACAGCTGCCAAATAAAGAAAAGCAGAGGGAGCAATTTGGCAAGGAGGTGACAGTTCAGTTTTGAAAATAAAAAGGTTATGTTTCTATGATAAATGACATAACTTTCTTGCATAACCATTTAAAGACCATCAATGTGAAAATAACAAACCAGCAAAGCTGCATTCAAGCTCATAGAGCTCAAGACACCAGTTCTGTCAGATCTGTATTAGCCTTTTCTTCATACAAACATACATATATTTGTTCAGATTTGAAGGAACTGAACACCAACTAGCATGTTTCTCTAGTAAGAACAATATAAACAAAAAAAAAATCGTTATTTCCTTTTTTCATACACACAGAAAAACATTAGTTGCTGGAGAAAATGACACTCTGAAGTATTATTTAAGTGAAAATTACAGGGCAGTTGACAGAATTCCCAACCACATACATCTGTGTATGACTAAGGATATAAAACAAGATCTCATGTGACCTTTCAATCTTAGACATAATGATTAGCCTATAATATTGCTAGTCCGCTCCCAGCTCTCCTGAAGTCATATTAAAACACCCTTTTCAAGACACATTTCTCTGCCCCAACAGGCAAATTCCTTTCCTGCCAAGAAAAGCAAGCAAGGGAGAACCATATGAAATACTGCATGCGATGGGCTTGCAGGCATGCTGTCACCAGGGGTAACGAGCAGCACAAAATACAGCCTGAAAAGGGGCACATAACAAGCTGATAAAAGCTGCAAGCCCAGAGTAGCCAGTGTCACCAGCCAGACCAAGCTGCAGCACGTAGCTGTAGCAAGTCACTGTAGGAGAAGCCTGAGCGGGCTACTGGCATAGCAGGCACGTGGCAGCCTCACTTCTTTTGCTGTTGGTCCAATCCAGCAGCAAACTGTGCTCTTTTTTTTTACCCCACCGCCCTTTGTACAAAGCATGGCATTTTAATTTATTTTGCTCCTTTCTTAATATTTCAAAATCCACTGAAATGGAAGAATAAACTTAGTTCATATATCAAAAAACTACAGTGGAATGCTATCCTTTGTGTTTTAAACTGGTTTGTTTGGTTGTGTTCATTTTTCCTTTTCTTCTTTCTTTTTTTTTTTAAATAATCCCTCACTTTTCTCATTTTTTCATAGCTGCTAGACCACTCAAAATTCCTTTTTTCTCCCCCATTCTGTTACTTGAGTTCTGACTGCACTTTCAGCAGTAATTTGTGTGGCCTAACTACTTATTCCAACCCATTTTCCACTATTAATAGTTTCTGAATTACTTTCTTACAACAAGAGGTAGGTGAAGATCCCAAAACTGATGGAGAAATAGCAAGTTTCTAGCCACGTGGAGAGCTATTTATCAAAAAACTATCCCCATCTGTTTCTGTTTTCTCCCCCCCTGCCACTTTCCTTGCTTTCCACCCTAGTACTTCTCACCCTCTTTCACCTACACCCAAATGGAAAAAACCCAATCACTCGACCTTGAAAAAAATTATACTATATCCAGAGACACATTTTAGTTGGCAATACCTTGATCCAGATCTCTCTATATGTTATATTGGTCATGATTAAATATTCTAGTGGAATGTAAAATAACTGTTTTAGCTTTCAAATGCTGTTTCCTTTTCTCAGAAAAATGATTGAAACAAGTACTGGCTTCAGAAATCCTTAACTTTATTTGTATGGATCCAAACCTCATTTAAGCAAAAACTGGACAAAGACAACCAGTAGCATCCAGAAAACGTTAAGAAAAAAACATATCTCCTCCTCACTTGCAGTCAGCTACTAGCTGAAGTACATTCCAGAGTACTCAGAGTAATCATTTTAAAAACTGTTCCAAAGACTACACTATCTGTAGTTCAGATTTTTAGAGTAATCAGAAAAAGGGGTTGAAAATGATCATTCCAATTCCTTTTGAAGTTTCCAAATTAGAAAAAAGATACTTACAAAAGTTTTATAAAAATCCTTTGTCATCAAGTAGGGATATATTTAACATTTGGGGTGTGGCAGCTAGATTCAACCAATATGTCGTCATTTCAAAACCAGTTGCAATTATTTTCAAGTAATTAAAATAAGTAAATAAATATAATGAATCCCACAAACAAAGATAGTCAAAAATGCTTTCTTTGACAAACCAATGCTGTAGCCTGGCTTGCTTTAGGGCTGAAAAGCAGCATATGCCTGCTCAGTGATATTCATTTTAAAGGATGCTTATCAGCTTCAGACCCCACATAGAAGCAGATAAGGGTAGAAATGGGGAAAGGAAGGAGAATTATAGTAGAATAGGATAGGAGAGTCCCAGCATCATGGCTCATGCACTTTTCAAACAACCCTAAAGTAATGTAGAAGATTTAGCTTACCCTTATTCAAGATGTTTCACAATATTTTTTATAATTCATAAAAAAATTTGATATTGCAACAATTGTATTTACACCTCTTCCCTTAATCTAAGGGCTATCTATCTTAATTTAATCTTTCTACAGCAATCTGAACTAGTAAACACAAAATTATAAAACAAACAAAGACTATTAAATCATTTTGAATGACAATTCTATGGTTTTGAAATCCATTTTCTACCAATAAATAGCTGCAGAACTCACTATATGGCATCTTAATGAAAATTATATATCAGCATCTTCATGAAGATGATATATCAAACCCAACTTCTGTTGTGTATGAAAATAACATCATTCATCCCATGTTCTCTAATTCCTGCTTAGAACTGCTAGAAACCATGATATCAAAAAATTCCAATCTGATCTCAGGAATGAAAACATTAAATGGAAAGTTATTCAAGTTATTTGATTAATTTAGCACATAAAAATCCTTAAACAACTTTGAACTGTTTTTGGAAACTGAGCTTGATCAAATCGACACAAATATGCCTTTATATTCAAACGACTAGAAAACTTAATGAAAGAAAACATAAACATACTAAGACTAAAGATAATATTTAAAACCACAGATTCTGTCTCTACTGTGGGGTCATCTCCCAGAATGCCACAACCCATGCTAATCAAATCCTTTGCATTACTGCAGTTGCAGTCAGATAAATGTACTTGCTAAGATAACCCCTTCATGAAGATTTCTGTCATGAGACTGTCAAACTGTATAATATAATAATTTCCAGTACTCAGGTTTAATCAAGCTAGACAAAAATATTGGAGACACTCCAACTGTTTTATGGCTTAGGGCATCAAGGATCCTGAGATCGCTTCCCAAGTGCCGTCAGATGCTATATCTCCCAGATTTAGAATCCTGGTTTCCTTGACAGTCTCCTAATGACCACAGGAAATTCCACTATAGCAACTCCTTGTCCTCATCATCAAAAGAAAAATGCAGCAGCACATCCAAGCTGCACTCCTTCAAATATCCATGCATCAATTATGATTTTAAATGAAACATCAGCTTTCAGTGACTCAAACACATAGCACCATAATCATAATTTTTAAATGTTCCTGGCTGTTTTAGCCCACAAGACTGTTGCCTGATGGACATAACTGCTCACTGCTCATGGGTGACAAGAAGAATTAACTGCACAAAAATGTCAAATGGCTAAAAAAACTTAGTAAGAAGGTAAAAAAAAACCCAAACAACAACACTTGATATTACCTACAGATCTTCTCTTTGTTTTGAGCAAGATTATTTAAACATTGCCTCAAACTTGCAACAAAAATGCTAATTACCAAGTATCACATCAAAATGATAAATTGAAATTGCTGCTTTATTCAAAAATGTGTTTCCTTGTTCTCACAATACCAACGACTATTCACAAGTTTCAGTGTTTATAGAGATGATTTACTTGAGCAAAAAAATATCAAAAATTTTGATGGCAGTATAGCAACTTTACACTCATGAACATCTACATCAAACTCCTCAGAACAGAAGGCAGAAATTAGAGGTACAAAACCAGATTTTAGAGATATATATATATATACACACACACATATATATATAAAAATATGTATATATTGAATGTATTTTAGATAGACATTTTATCTGTTTATGGATAGATTTTATATACATAAATGTGAATATATATGTGTATTTATATATATAAATACACACACATATATATAATAAGTCAGATCAGAAGTCTTACCTGAGTCTGCTTCATTGCCCGCTCCATTCTGCGAGTACTTCCTTTCTCAAGTTTGGTCCGAAGGAGCAAGGCTGATGTCTGAACGGCCCAGAACTTTGGCTGAGAGAGCAAGCACTGCAGAGAAAAAGAACAAGAACATTTTTTCATTATTTAACGTTAGAAGACACTGAAGAAAGTAAAGTTTTTAACAGCTTCTCAAGCATGAATGCTGTTTCCTATTCTGAAAGTCAAATATATGGTTGCAGTACGTACTGGATGAACTGAAGGCTGTATAGATTACCTTAATCTACTTTCAAGACAAAAAGTGGCCTTCAAAACCAGTTTCTCCTTCTCAGCTACTGCAGCACTGCGTGTACATGTGGTGCATACACCAAACTGCACAAATTAAAACAGAATCAAAGAAAAATAAAAAATTTGATACTGAGCTGACTGGCCCAGCCTTCTCCACACCTGCATACCAGATAGTTTTGGACAGCAGCAGGCATCCTACTTCTCAAGATTGAATAAATCTAGTTCCCTCTTGGCCCCTCCTCATATGCAAGGTGCCCTGACATCTGCATTAACAGCACTTTCACAGGGAAAACACTGAAATTGCTAAGAATCTGAAGAACATTAATTAATCAAGTGTTTGCCATGACTTGAGAATAACAGGAAAAATTTTTCATTTTAGTAGATGTATAGGAAGTATGGAATAATCTAGGTAAAAAGCTTTCTGAAAAACATTTTAATTTCTCACTTGGAACACTCTGCACTGATGCCAGGAACTTAGTGCCAGTCTCCAACCACTGATTTTTAGGAAACTCCAATAGGAGACATGTAGCCAATACAGCTTTGATATCCCTTAATAATTTACAGACCACCTGGATTCTTTCCAGTATGGTTTTAGACACAGTATACCATTTCTCTGTTAGATATTCACACTGAAAATGGAGACAGCAGGAAAACTTCCTTGCTAATTTTATTGACACTGCAAATACGATCCATCTTCTCTGAGAAAATATATTTGTCTATAGACATTTGCAGACTGGAGAAAAAGCCCCAGTGGTTTTATTCTTTCCTCTCAAAGATCTCCCAAAGCATCAAAAAGTATGCTTTGCTCATGGTTTGTGTTAAATGCCTGACAAATTTCTGTCATATTGTAATCTGTTTTTCTTTTCCCTAGTGTTTTCAAAGGAAAGGAAGCAGAAAGAAATAATCTAAACCAAATTCCCTCACAACAAAACTACAATAGAAAGAGAGACAAGAGCAAATGAAAACATAAATGAAGGCAGTATGAATGAACTTACAGCCAAACACTTCAACATCACCTGATCCTCCCCTTTGTGACCAAAAATCTCTGCACTGACTCTTTCTTGACTTCTACTCAGTACTAGATGAAAAAGCACCCAAAGGCATCTACACTGTCCTCTACGTTGCGAGGACCCGTAAGTATTAAGGGAACACAACTGCAATATTTATATTCTGTAGACTTTCAAGTGCCCTTTTACAAATTATGATCAGTAAATCTATTAACTGGTACAAATCCTAGTTCTCAGTGCTCATCTCTCTCTCCTGTTTCATCAAAGTTCAGTCTACTACATGTTTTTGTTTGGTCTTAAGACAAACACAAGCAAGGCATTCCTACCAGAGGACCCTGGTTTCTGAATTTATATTTTGGCAGCAATTCTACAAGGCTGGTAAACGAAACACCTTAAGGAATTGCTGAGGCAAATACTTGAACGATTTCTCTCCCATTTTCTCCATTATTGGTATTCTGTCAGTTTATTTTTTACTTAAAGGGAACTCTTTCTCTCCTACATGGTAGTAGATACTAACATTTAATTCACAAATGAACACATCTCTCAAGAAGAACAATGACAATCAAAGGGCTTGACTAATAATGCTCCTAAAGATATTTTCAGTCCAGTTATGGCCCTTGTCCAGCAGCACAGTACTTGTCCTCTCACTCTGGTTCACTTCAGCAGTTGGCACAAGGAGGGCATAGTACAAAAGTTCTGTATCGACACCATCCAGCTCTG
Organism: Pachyramphus minor; assembly: GCA_013397135.1. Taxonomy (NCBI): domain Eukaryota; kingdom Metazoa; phylum Chordata; class Aves; order Passeriformes; family Tyrannidae; genus Pachyramphus; species Pachyramphus minor. The sequence goes on from VYXB01010422.1 coordinate 576,831, forward strand.
CAAGAGAACAGGCAGCTTCGGAAAACCTCTCCTCTGGTTCCATGTACACCTCCTACCCCACTGTCTAAGCAGTGATTGAAGCAATCATGGATATGCAATCAACGTGGATAAAATCATATAAGGAAGGCAGCAAAGTAAAGAGAAACAGGGTGGAAGTAGAAATAATTACACTTCACTCCTTTGCAGGAGCAATGACAAGCCTTATTTTGAATAACAATCCTACTTTTGAAAGGTATTCATGAAACACAATGAAAGGTATACCTGCTGTACAATTACAGAAGAAAAATTTATATTCTCCAACAGTTTCATTGATACGAAAAAGCACTGCAACTGCACAGGACAATGAGAAGCAGATCCAGATTTCATTTAAGAAGCACTTGTAATTTTATATTTGTACTGAGCTCAGTCCTGTGCCAGAACTCAAAATGCTCACCTTTTCATTACCTAATTATAATGTTTAAAGCACCACAGATACAAAATAATACGTGCATAAAGGGCACAAAAGTTTACACTTAAGGGCTGTAAAGAATACTTTCAGAACATGTATCTATAACTATTAAGCAAGCTTTAATCTTCGACCCAAAACATTGACTTGTTCCAGATAGTAAATACTTTCTCTTAAGTCCCAAAGCTTTATATTTTCACCTGAAGCTAAATCTAGACTTCATTAATGGGACTCTAGGTTAAAATAAACCATCTGGAAAAAAGAAAAAGACTTCATCAAGATCATGCAAGTTTTGTCAACGTACTTGAAAATTCATTATACTGCACCAAAGACAGCTAAGAAAATTAGCAAAATAATTCTAAAACAAAACAACAATTGAAAATATTCATAAGTCATCTTTGTTCTTACTTTAGGGATAGAACAATAAAATAAAGAAACAGAGGAAAATTGGAAGGGTGAGAAGAAATGAAAGGAAATAAGATTATACAACATTTTCTTCACAGAATAGAATATTTTCACATGGGAAAACTAATTTCTCTCCACATTTTTTTCCTACAAAAGAGGATCCTTTATAGTATCCTTTTCCCACATATCAAATATAAAAAAAGATTACCAAATTATTACCCAAATCAGAATATTTAATTCAATATATCATCCTCATATGACATTCAAATGAAAAAAAAAAGATGATGCTGCAAGTCTTAATAATAAAGCAGTCAATTATTGTACAACACCTTTATAACATCCTCATCACTATATCTACACAAAATTCAGAATAAGCTAGCAAGAATCCTCAGAGAAACTTGTGCCATTGGTATTTCATATATATATACACAGATACTTACCAAATTACAATGTTTGGTTTTAAGGAAGCTACACACAGAGAAAGCAGCCTGCACCTTAAAGTAATCAAGACTGCAATATATTCCAGATAAAACCGAAGAGTTAGCCAAAGAACCCTGGGAAATTTGGGACACGCAGAAAAGGGTTCCACAATAATGTAAGATGTCCAACCAAGAACACAAACCAAAACAAAGTCTTCTGAAGGACAGATGAATAAGACTGTATCAGTCAGTCATGATTTATAAAACATATAGGTTAGTCAGTGTGACTCTTTTGCATTATTCCATCTGCTGTTTTAAAAAGTTGGTGTTCTTACAGGAATTCTTTCTGACATCAAAGACAGGACGAGCTTACATATCAGACATGCTAGAAAAGCTGGAACAGGTAAAGATGATCCTTGTTGACTGCAGCTCTAAATAATTTGAATATTTTCTAAATTTTCCCTGTTATAAATCTGTGCATCAATCCCATTCTATTATTCCTGTAGATTGCTCACTGATAAACTATCAGTAGCCTTGTAAAGAACTATGGCTGTTATGATGGAGCTACCATTTGGAAGTGGACTTGCAAACTGAGCAACTTTAATTGCAACCAGTTGTGGTATTCTCAACAGTTTGCACATCAGTCCATCAGTGAACCAAAAATATTCTGCTTATTGGCTAAATTGCCAGGATGTCGTGAAATTGCTTAATTGAAGGCACAGGCATGAGGCACTCTGAGGATTGCTCTGTGCCTTTGTCATCCCCTCCAAAGACATGACCTTTAGTTTAGATTAGGCTCAAGTTATTTGCTAACATATTTTAAGTTACAAACAAACAAACTGAAAACACTGAGAGGGATTTAGAAAAAAAAAAAGAAAAACCACCCCTTTTCATTACCCTTTTCAGATAACATACTTTGTTATTTGCTTTGTTGTTTGCTTTTCCAACAAAAGCCACGCATAATTAAGGTTTTTCAAATTACTCATGTGGGTTAATTCATGTCTATTTATCATTAGTGTTGCTTCATACAATCACATATATCTTTATATAATGATTTTCAGTAATTCATTCAGATATTTAACATGTAGACCTAGTTTCTTCAATATAACCGAAGGCAAAATAGCAACCTTAAAACTCATTCTATGTTTCTCTGTAAAATGAGAAAATACCATGGTTTCTTTTCAAAATTCTATATTGTGTACAGTAGCCAGGTGAGCACATTAAAAAAAAAACCCTAGTTGGAAGCATATGACTGGGGTACAAAGAGGGAAAATTCTTGCTTCTTGCACTCACTTTGTAGACATATCTGTTATTCTCTGGTGAAAGACTCTACCACTGAAAGATAACTTACACGTTTGTTTTCAAGCATACAGCAAAGGATCCTTTGACATAAAAACTTCTATGGAATTCAATTCTCAGAATAAGAGGAGAAAATTAGTATGAAATTAGGGAGGATGCGATCTTTCCCCCCCTATTATTCTCATCCAAATAATCTGACACGTAAATTTCTGTACAAATAAAGTGAGTTTTTCTTTTTAAAAGTCATGTTCAAATGGCCTTTACTTAATTTGAAGTTTTTTGGAAGTTTCTCCTAGCATTAAACTAGTGATCAAAAAAGTAAAATGAAATAAAATTAAAAATAATCGTCTTACAGAAAAACCTGGAATATGCTACATTATTGTGAAAAAGTTTCCTTACATTATGTATTTTCAACAGAATAGCATTTCATAAAAGATACTTCTTGCAGTTCTGGGAAAAATGTATATACAGAAAACTCTGCCCTGCAAAGCAGTCAGATGAATTTTACAAAAATATTTTTAATTGCCTAAGAAAGATTAAGGCAAGCCAAGGTCCAGAGGGAAGCAAAAGTAATACAAATTTTGAGAAAATACCTAGAAGACCTTACAATAGTAACTCCTCTATTAATTGAGCTAAAGTACAGATGATTTCCAGTAGTACTGGCAGCTTCTGTTTGAAATCGGATTTGTAACTTTAAACAGTAATTCTGTTAGAACTCTATAAGGTAAAATAAAGTACATTTGTGACTAAGTGGTTTCCAATACCAGTGCATTTTTTTATGTTGTACTGAAAAGCATAAATACCAAGAGGGTAGGAAAAACACTAAATTTCTAGTTACAATTAAGCAGTAGAACCATGGCTTGGCAACAAAGCAAGCCAGACAATATGATCACTTTTGGCTTTTCTGCTTAGTGTAGGAACACGCAAAAATTTCCTGTTTGCTGGAAAAGAGCCAGCACCTTAGTTCAAATCCAGTACACACACCTATTCTGACGTATGTGCCCATTCCAAAGATTTAAAAATAATTAGGAATCAAAAGATTTGATTATACGTCATCATTAGCAAACACACGATGCTGAGGTTTCAGAGCTTAAATTCCTCCTAGTACTGTTTTTATTCCTATCACAACACTCAACAGTTTACCAATCCTCCAGTGACCAGAAATTAAGAGGAAACTATAATAAGTAGGCACACACACAAGTGCTCAAAATAAATACACAACTAAAATACATAACTATTTTCTAAGTAGGCATATTTAACTGAACAAGAACAGTATTTGATGTGTAAGCTGACTTAAATATATATCTGTCAAAGGATTGTTTTTAAGCACAGAATGCTGTTCTTCTGTTGACTATAAACATTTTAATGCAAAAAAATTGCTTAGCAACCAGCTAAAGGAATTGCTATCCTTTTATCTATAGTTAAATAATAAGTTTCTATTTTGCAATTATCACAGTACACATGCTCTGTATACTCAGAGATAAAATTGCCAATAAGTCTAAAAATGCACTTACAATTACAGAATGTTGAATAACAATTAGAATAAAAAGTTTTTTGCCTTTGATACACCCCATAGTCCTCAGTTCAATGTTACCCTCCAGATTTTCCTCTTTTTATTTTCTGGCACAGTATTATACACAAACCCTCTCTATTTTTATATGTAATGACATCTAATGACTGTATGTAAACCTCTACATGTATTATTATAGGATTGCATTAACATTGAACCCTTAAACTAAAATGTGTATTTGTAAACTCCCATCTAATTCATCCTACACAAAGGCTTCACATGATGATTTTGGAGAGGTTATGTTTTTTTCATTCTAACAGGGGAGCTCTTCCAGCATCTTCATAAACCATCATTTTATTGGCACTGAATAATATGAAGGTCAGAAGGAAACAACTCCCATACCTAAATATATTTATATAATACTTGTATCTTCTGAGATTACCACCTTAATGCATGACAACTTCACGCTCAAAATTCAAACATAACCTAACAAAAAAATAAAGATTTCCTATTTGACACTAAATTGGAAAAGGTGGCAACAGAACACAACACATCAAATTTGAGCCTACTGACTTTACTGCTTCTCCAGGAGAAGTTATATTAATGGAATCTGCAGTTCAATCTCCAATTTATATAAAATATCACAAGTACATGATAGTTCTTAACAAACAAGAAATTATTGGTTAACTTGGGAACAAACAAATAGGATGCCAAAGAAAATAATTTCAAGTCATCCTCTTATTTCAGCTTCTGTCATCTATAATCACTGGCACTTCAGACAACACTCCCAAACAATAATCTTGGAATTTACACCGCTAATCAGTGTGGCAATTCTAGCACCTATCCATTCCTCACTTTTCTAAGTATTATTGACGTGAAACATTTGATTGCATGTGGTAATAGTTGGATAATTCATACCAATCTGAAAAAAACAATTTTGGGGCATCTGTAAATTGGTTTGACAGCAAACCTGCAGATAAATAAACAGTTAATTTCTAGAAACATCAGAACTGCTTTAAGCACAAGCAATTAGAAGATGTAAGGCTGTATATTCTCCAGTCACATCTTATTAGCACGAACATCTTCATATTTTCTAAGGCTCAGCAAGAAAAAGATTACATTAGGATTTCACTCTAGATGATTGTTGTTTCAACTTGACAAATTCTAATCCTGTTTGGCATAATTATGTCTTTGAAGAGCCACACAAAGAAGATAAGGTTCACAAACATGGAAAATAATATTTTCACACCTTGAGAAAGCAAGGTTTCCATAAATACTGTGACAGCGGATATATTTAGTGGTTAGAAAAAAGGCAAAGAAGAAAAGTCTAATTTATGCTGTAGTTCTAGTTCCTAGCATGGACTAGCCAACAGACTTAGCAGATAGAAATTTATTTCATTTTTTAAAAACATGTCTAAACAGAGTGAATATTGCATCAGTGTGTATTGTTCTCCACCACATCTTGCCCCTTCAAGGTCAAAACAATTGTTCAGATAATCAAACAAACATCAAAGGCCCTGTTGATATGTTTTAACAATTATCAAAAGCTGTGCTTTATATAGCTTGACACATCTGCTTAATTTCACACTTTCATTAAACCCTGAGATCTGTCCTACATTTCTAGTCACTCTAACAGTGATTTGGACTGAAAAAAATCAAAATATTATCAACTAATCCTGCAAATTAGAAGTGCACATACACCAACACAAAAGCAACTGTCTTCAAAATTTCTGCTTTTTTCTCTGTGAAAAAGACAGAACTTTTAGCTGGCAACCAAAGGTATCTTCTATCATATAGCTTTGACAACTACAATTAAAAACAAACAATATACAAATTCTCTGTAGGTACAAATTCCTAATGGATCAAACACTCTCAGAGCAAAACTACCAAGACAAGGATAATTTACATTTTTTCTTTCCAAACCTGACAACTTGTGTTATCCACTTGAAATGAATTACATTTCAGAGGTTATTCCAAGTCTTTTCTCTTTTTCAGGATTGCATGAGGAAAATGTGTTATTACTTGGTTAGGTCTTTTATTTTTCTTGCCTAGCAGTATCTAATATAAATTCTGCAGGCACTTTTAGAATATTAAGCCAAGACATTTGCACTGTAACAACCAAAAAAATTAAGCAATGTTTGAGTCTGTACGAAGCGCATTAGCAGAAGTTCTGCATTTTCATTTATTAGGTCTCTCAGTTTTCAGCACGTTGTTACGTCATGATAGCATGCCACAGAGTCAGTCATGCAATCACTTCTGATTTTTTTTTTAAGGTCTCTTCAAATCTAAACTCATGATTTAAATGTTCCCTTCTTTTTAAACCAATTGTGTCTGACTGCCAGTTAGGTAAACCAGAGAGACAGGCAGGAATTCTCATAATAACAAATGACAGAGGAGAAGATTTACTTTCCTGCACTGGCTGAGACATCAGCATGTGTATTAATACATTAATATTCCATATATATTTCAGTAGGTTTAGACCACACATTCAGCATATTTCTTCCAAACTCTAAAGCTAGTCACCCAACTGTATGACAGGGGTTTATTTTGGACTACAAAACTAATCCTGGGACTGTTCAACCAAAATAGCTTTTCACCACAACAGGTGTTAGCTGATCATTAGCAGAGCTAGGCTTAAAGCTCTTAACCACAGCCATTAGAAATACCTCTTGGTGTTAAAAAGTCAAAAGCAAGGCTAAAACACCATCAGTGATCTGCATCAAGGGACTAGTTTAATTAGAATGGCATTTTTAAAATTTGCTTTGTCTGGTCTTGTCTGGTAGTCTCAGCATTTAAGTTGTAACATTACATCATTGTAATGTTGATTTTGACTACTAAAAGAAGAAGACACTATCTGATTTTTTTTTTTTTGCATCATTATATATTTCAATGTGTTTGAATGAGATTTTTTCATATATATAATTTCAGCATCGTGGATACTTGAATGCATTTGAAATAAAATATTAATCCTGAGAGTTTTAAAATAAAACGTGTGTACACACACTGGACACGTTTTTTTTCACCATCTGCAGTTATGAAGCATTGTTATAAGTTTACTTTTTGTCCATAGACACAAAGGCAAAATGTACACAAAATGTTAGAAACTTCTTAGTTAAACATCTACTTAGTAACACTACACTGGACTGATTTAGAAATGAAGGCTAGACTCAATAGAGCAGTAATTATACTGCACTTACCTAAAGGCAATTTAATGTTCTCAAGTATCTCATTTAATTTTAGTCTGCTGTTGACTGACTCTCTCTGAAATTTATCACATTTGAAGGTACATTAAGTACAATATAAGAGCTATTCAGTAGCAGGCTCCATCAATTTAAAAGTTAGAAGGCAAGACTGGAATAAATCTTCCTCTCAGAAGACTTAAAAATACCCCACAAACATATATGTGAAGGTTAATGTCATTTCACTTCAACTGTATTGTCCACAGGTTTTTTTTATCCTGCTCAAATAGTGTTCTGTAGCAAATGGGTAGGTCTTGATGATATCCACCCATAAGTATCCTCCTATTCTGTCCTGCTTGCAGGCATACAGTACATAACTTGAAGAGAAAGTTATGGAAGAAACAAATATCACAAATCAAAGTTACTTTAGACACACTGAAAAAATCAACTCAAATCAGGATTGGCTAGGAAAATGTTTCAAAGCTTTTCTCCGCTTCGGATTTTCTACTTTCTAATTATTGCACAAAGACATTATCTGTCAAATTAATTGTTCAGTTCTACTTATACAATCAAATTGTAGATGTATCCTGGATGTCCAGGATTATATAAGTTTTCTTCTACATTAACAGGCATCGGTGGGCTGACATTTAGCAGGTTTCTAAGAGCTTAACACTCCGGTACGATACTAAGTAGTAACCCTATTGTATCCCCTTGTAAGAGTTAAAAGAAGAATAATTTTTTTATGCTGTTACTTAAGCTGCTTCTGGGGTTTGTTTTTAATTTTCATTTTGAGAGACGATTTAAGTTCAGAAGTAAGCTTTCCTTGGAGGTTCTCAATTTTTATTTTTTTTCTTTTACAAAAAGAAAAACTAGAGAAGAAAAGGAAATGTCATGAAGAAAGAAGATACTGTTTTATTTAAAGGAATCAACTTCCACTGTCTAGTGAAGGGTAAACCACATAAGATATGGCTCTTCTTTTCACTTAAAATGGAGTCTAGCCATATTACTGACACTTGCTCTGTTCTGCCAAACATATCACTTATTCTGCGTTATGCTGAAAACAACTTCAGCCAGATTTGACTGTAGTAGCATTGTCTTCTTCAGGTCTGTGGTTTGGACCTACTCCTGAAACAGCATAAGTACAGACTTCCACACCACATCACAGTACTGCATTTATTTCCTAAGGCCCAATCTCAACAGCAATAAATCATGTTTTTGGATACCAAAGACTAGACTTTAACTCTTTGGTAGCAATGATAAGGATTTCCCTAGTTACTAAAAAACAGCAAATTTCTCATTTTAACTGCTCAGCCTCAGGAATTTCACCATCTGTGCCAAGATTCTAAACACATCATGTGCTCTTTCGGTTATATCCTGAAAACCAGAAAAACACTTTTTTTTCTCTCTGCACAGGTAGTAAAACAGTGACTTTTTTTTGAGAATGGCTAGATATCATATTTTAAAAATAGATAATTTGAGGACTATATGCAATGGTACATGCTGTCTGAGGACTTGCAATCTGTTTAGCCTCAAGACAAGCAAAGCAAATGACTGAAGAAAGGCTGAAAGTTAGGAAAATGGTGTCAATGGAGGATATTTTCTAACTTGTTCGAACTGGTCACGTGGGAGAAGAAATAGGTCCTACTCCCCACTAGGTATTCCTTTGAAAACTATGAAATAGGCTCTTAAAAATCTCTGTCCTTCTTGTTCTACCTCACCTTCACTGTTGCCTCTCCTCTCACAAGGAGCATTTTTGGAACAGACAGTGCTACTAGTTAACTCATCTTCTGCTGATAGAAATTAATTCTTCAGCAAGACAGTGTGACTTTTAGTCTTTCCATTTCTGGTACTGCTGCCTGTGGCTACAGACGGGAACCATGACTGACTGGTCAATACTTTCTTTAGCCTGGTCAACTCTATCGGTTTCTTCTTTTTTAAATAGTACTTCTTACTAAGCAAAATCCAGGCAAAACTACACATTAAGGTTCCCATGTCTTTTTTTCTGCTTCTGTTTGAACTCCTCTGGGCAAACTCAATGCTTGCAGAACTCCACATCATCGGAAAAATCCTTTAGGCCTGACAGATCCTGCACCCTTACGTAACTGACCCAGGGTGGTAGGATTAGTCTGTTCTGCCTGCCTACTCCCATCTATGAGCTCACCACTACCATTTTTTATTGTCAGTGATGCCTCCTGTTTATTTGGTCTATCGACAGCCTCTAGAAGACCACTGCTTTATACACCACTGTTATCTGATGCCACATCGATCTGTATCCTAAAAGAAACTTTTAATTTTACTTCTGCAGTGATAACTTCAGGACAAATATCCATTCAAAATAATTACTTTTAAAATACCTCAACTTTGTATCTTTTGAAGGAAGAGAATGTAGGGACACAAAAGTACTCGTTCCCAGACAGATTTGGAGCACAACCACAAAAATTATACAAAACAATGGAGCCTTAAAAGCTCCCTTCACATCCTCAGTATAAGGCACAAAATCATCTTCTTGAAAAGAAGCGATTTAAATGTTTCCATAATTTCAAAAGTTTAATGTTATCAAGGGCACAAGAGGAATAACAGTTGCATACATTTTTTACATTATGAAATGTAAATGTGCAATTTGTGAAGCCATCCTGTTAACTAGTCGAAATCAGGTAGCACATTTTTCTGTAACAGGAAAAGCCAAAAAATATCAGGAATAATTACACACCTAGACCAGAGATTTACAGTAAGGTTGCCACTGAATTCATTATTTATGTCAGAACAAATTATAGAATTTCTATAAAACACTTTCACAACCCTCCGTCTGTAAGAACAGCTGTCTGTACAACAACAGGGAGGCACAGTGAGGGAAAATCCACACAATGGTAGATCAGACTCTACAGGGAGTGTTTGTCTACCTGGTTTTTCCCTGTTTCGAGTGCCAGTATCCACCACAGGAATTCTGCCTACAACAGTCTCTACGGTTCAGCAGTAGAGACTACATACTGGGATACTCGATGTTCACAAATAAGCATAACATGTTGAATGCAAGAGGCATGACTCAATTACTGTTTGCTGGGCTAAGGGGCTAGAAGATGACTCAAGATGACAATTTCAGTGAGATTTCTAGGTTGGCCTTAGCAGTTTCCCAAGAAAGTGCATATTAACAAGTCTCAATGTCCATTAGAGAATACCTGATTTCTGATTTCATTCAGTTCCTACCTGACTGCATGAGTAGATGTATTGTCTTTTTAAAGAGCTACTGCTCTCATAAGCAATAGGATCAAGCTGCTGGAGGTCACCAGCAGCCTGGCTTTAAGCCTTATGTGCAAAAGTTTAGTTTCCAGAAACAAAACAAAGCTGCCACCTTTCTTTCAGAGACTGAGGACACGATGGTCCTGAAAGACGACTAACTCCTTCAGAAGCAACTAACACCAAGGAAGGAATGGAATAAAAATAGTCAGTGATACATGAGAAAGAAAGGAATTAGAGAAGATGAGAGCAAGAGTGAAAGTCAGATAAACAAGAGGTGAGAGCTGACAAAGGAGGGCTGAGTGGAATATGGTGTGGGTGAGTAAACAAAAAAGGAAGCTGACATAGGCACAAGTGACTAATACCAGGGGGCAGGGCGGGGAAAAAGAGTGAGAGGCTTGAAAGCATGAAAGAAAATCCTTTCTTGGCGGGCAAAAGTGAGTAACATGCCTAAATCTAACAGAGTTGTGTAGAGAGAAGCTGTACTCTGAATACATTTATTAGAGACCAAAGGCAGTGTTTCGGATGCGCTTTGGCTTAAAAGAAGTTAGACGCATGAGCTGTAATGGATTAAGATCCAAACACAACAGTCTAGTATCTGACCAGTTGTATTATGCACACAAACAACAGCAGTTACTAAAATCACTATGAAAATCAGATGAAGAATCATAGAATGGTTTTGGTTGGAAGTAATCTTTAAAAACCATCTAGTCCAACCCCCGTGCAATGACCAGGGACGTCCTCAACTAGACTGGGTTGCTCAGAGCCCCATTCAATTTGACCTTGAGTGTTTCCAGGGATGAGGCATCTACCACATCTCCAGGCAACTTGTTCCAGTGTTTTACCGCTGTCTTCATAAAAAATTTCTGCCTTATATCTAGTCTGAAAAAGCTACAAGACATTTTATTTTGACAAAGGAGGCCATCTTTTTAGTTATGTACACACCATGCTTTACAGTTTCCCAGCTCTACTAGAGATACAACTAGAAATAAACATTTGCCTATTATAGATAGGGAAGAGACACAGACACAACGATACACACTGTAGTTCTTGCACAATAAGCTGTAAGATGAGAAATATGGCCTTATTCCACAACTAAATTACCTGCTTGCTTTTTCACTCTTACTACTGAGCTATTAACAGCTTCAGACCATGAAAGCTGTTCAAAATACAAACAGTTTTCTAAGCATATTTCCTTCCTTTATTCTAAAAACTGTAAGGGTTTCACTGACATGTATTAAACTAAAAAGCAAAGAAAACATCTCAGTTTTAGCCAATGATAAAACCCCAAACCAGGCACAGTACTAATTTGGGGGAATGTAATGCATATGCTTCTCCTCTCTAAGTGTTGGAATTTTGAAATCAAACATTTCATTTTACAGTGCAGAAAAATCTCTCCCAGTCTATTTATAGAAATCTGTAAAAGACTTTGTCTCCCATCTTTTGTCTAGACTAGACAGAATTCATTGTAGAATGTGTTGGCCAACATATTCTGACAAATGTACTGAAGAAAAATCTAGCTGACACAAGACATGAAGTCTTTCAAGAAAGAAAGCTCCAATTTAATTAATGCAAGACATGCTTAAGGATAATATAGACAAGGCAGTAAAATCTCAAATATGTCAAAATATACCAACTAATACCTAGTGTCATGATTTTTACTTGAGTTCAGAAAAGGCCTCACATCTCAGCTTCTCAGCTAGAAAAACATTAAATAGTGTAAATATTTTAAAACATTTTTGCAAATTGAAACAAGTAGAGCATGATGCTTTTAAACATTTTATTGGCATTTATTTGAATAGTCTTCATAACTAACAGCTCTACTTGCTATGATTAATGCAGCCAATCCAAACATGTCAGAAGTATATGCCATACCATATTATCATATATGCTAAGCATATAAATTATACACAGAAAAAAAGTCTGAATTTTCTCACAGTAATCATGGGACTCATTTATGATACACATTGCATGAACAGTCCACTAAATGAGCTGGCATGGGCTCGATTTCCTGATGCAATGAGCTAATCTTCATGAACAGAATATGAACCTTTCTTATTCGTGTATTTGCACAACTGGAAATTACTTTTCATAAGGGTCACAAGCACTTTATGTGAGCTACCCTATGAAGTTTTCTTGCATATTTCATGTTACAATTAAGTATTAAAAACAACACTTTCCTTTATCAGCATGCAAATTATAAAAAATATGCATTTGTGGAAGAAAAAAAACACAAAGAGCTGAGCAATGGGGCCTTGCTGGGAGGAATATGTGCTTCCCCCCCCTTCAGTAATAATGTACTGTTTAATACATGATCTGTACTTGAATTCAAGCATCACCATGTTTCATGTATAATAAATGCACATACATCTCCATGCAGATGCATTTAAATGTTTCACAAATTAATTTTATCTAAACTTCTTAATTTCTGGTCAACAGCACTTGAAAATTCCATTTTGCTATTTAAATGTGCAGCTTTTGATAAGAGACAAAAAAGGAAAAACACTGTGGAAATACCAGAATTAGAGCTGATAAATCTCTGTCCTATAACATAGACACCATGTTTTCCCACAGCATACTGAAGCCAACTAACTCCTTATACACGGGCAGTACACTGCACAAAACCACACCCCAAATCACTGCTGAACATAATGGGGTTTACTCAAAGGAGGACAGTTAAGCAAGTAAACTAAGTTGAATCTAAGCTGTATGTGTTTTTTAGGAAAATTTCTCAAAATTAGGTACTCCAAATCCTTCCCCTTTACATCTCCTTTCAAAAGCCCATGGTTTATAGACTTAGAACTTGATAAAATATTTTTTTTTCACTCAAAAGTCGAGAAAAATAAGTCAACAAATGTACCAAAGAAAATACCAATTAGAAATCCTTTCCAGTAGCCTGGCTACCTAAAACTCCGAAAGTAAAAAGATCAAAGGGAAAAAAACACTAAAGAAAGGAAAAATCATTGGAGGCATTTCAGTTTTTCATCCTTAATTTTTGGAGAATAGAAAAAGAAATTCAAGCAGGAGCAGAGTAAGATAGATTTATTGCTTTTATCCTGTTCATATATTTCTCCCCCCAACGTGGCATGAATAGAAGAATAGCTAGAATTGACTGCTTCTGTTTTTCTTGAAAAAGAGAACAAACAACAAAACAATGACATTTTACTGATGATAAATGAATCACTGAGTATCAGGTTTACACATTTCAGACACCTTGGGAGGGAAGAAAAAACACATACTTCACGACTGCAAAGACTATTAACATTCTAATCAAACCTGTCTTAAATTGTGAACTAAGCCAAAAAAATCTGTTCCTTCTTCAAGATTTCATCTTTAACATAGATCAGAAAGAATGTTTGGTGTACTGGCACGAAAAACATTCTACTTGCAGTCAAAAATATAGACACAATATGATCATAGAAAATTAAACTCAAGTTGTTTAGACAGTAGCAAACAAGAATTCAATCATTTTCATTTTTTCAGATATTATTTACTTTGACAAAAAGGGAAGACTTGGATTTACTCCTTGTTTAGTAAACAAGGAATTTACTAAACTGTGCTCTTTCCAGCCAAATAGGCAGATCAGTAGACTATGTCACTAAAAAAAATGACTGCTAGTACTGATAACACATGAATTGAACTGATCAGCAGAACAATGTCAAAAAGGGATTATTAAGGACCATACAGAATAGTGAGAATGCCCTATTTCCTTCAGATGATACCTCAGACAGTGTTTTGTTGAAAGAGGGTTTAATTTAATTTTCTTGCTGCAATGAAATCTTGCTTGCTTAAGTAAATTATAATAGTTATAACTGGTGAAGGACATAAGAGGGGGAAGGGAAGCCTGTGACATGTCAACTGGCTGTCAGAGAGGCTGCTAGAAAAAATAAGTGAGCTGCTGATAGATAAAGAAGAAGGAGGAGGGGGAGAAGAAAGGCTGCTGTGGGAAAAAATGTTATTAACTGTCATCAAATTTGCCTGCTTAACTTCTCAAACCCTTAGACAAGCAAATAATCTATTAATATTTAGACATGATTTTCATGTTCTTCTACCACCGCAGTTTCAGTGAGACCACCAAAATTTATTGCTTGAGTAATTCTGTAGAGGTTACACAAAAGAGCATACTATTCTAGAAAGGAAAGGCTATCCCAAATGTCTTGCTCAGAAAGGCACACAGTAAATCAGGAATCATCTCTTGCAAGATATGATGCAAGCAGAGATGTGGATCCCATGGACTGAGGGAAAAATTTAGACCACAGAGGAGAACAAAGTTGAAAGGGATAAAAGTGTCAATTATGTTGAAATCTGATACTTTGTAAAAGAAACCAACTTCAAACAGACTGTTACTTAATTCCAGTTTTGGAATGGAATGCATGCTTCCCCCCTACCCTGCAACACATGTACGACAGCACCCAGTTACTTTATCCAAAACACCTAAATGCAGCAAACATGACTGACAACATTAGACTAGTTTCCTATCCACAAAACATCCCAAAGATATGTACTTGTTCACTTTGTGAACGAGCTTCCAAGAAATCTAGTTGAGTCTTTGAACATGCAGTAGAAACAGGCAGCTTCTCTTTTGCTGTACTTAATGTGATTTCCCACTACTGTGTGATAGGCCAGGTGTACCTGCATTAAATTAGCAAGTGTTTAGATCCTGACATTCCTGCAAAATGATTCAGACTTTTGAATAAAAGTTCTTAGAAGAGAAAAATAAATTAAAGAAAAAAACAAAAAAAAAAGGTTTGAATTCATTTACTTTTAAAAAAAAGTCTCACTAGTGCTAGCAGGGCTTTGCTGAGAGAAAGCCTTTGCAATGTTATAATCTTGTTACCAACAGAGCCTATTCAAAATGGGCAACACAGCTTAGAAAAAGAAGTGAAAGAAACTTTTTGTAAAGCCATGAACGTTACAGCAGTAGAGACACATGGCACTCTTAATGAGCTTTTCAATACTCTTGCTGCTTATAAAACATAAAAAAACTGCAGCCATTTTCTCAGCAGAGAAAAATGCACTGCTTTTATTCAAGCCATATAAACAACTTCTCTTTAGAAACCAAATTGGCATGTTAGTTTTATAGAGATTTTGATAGGAAGGCTTAACATTAAAAATATCATATGCCGTGATTTAATTGCTCCCTACTTCCACATTAATATCACAAATGCCATAGAAAAGATGAGAAAAACAAAGCATTCCCATTTCCACCTTCCACTCTCTCCTCCCAAAGCCCCAATTCTACATTGAAAAGAAGAAAAAGTATTCATATATGCATATTCACACACACACTCTCAATAAAATGTGCACTATAATTCTTCACTGTGATTTTCAAAGGTACCATACAACATCAGTTTCTATTACACTCAATAAATGCCCACCTCTGGAAAAAAATCTATCCAACCATTCTCAAATTCCTTAGTAAAAAAAGTTTCTTGTGGAATCAGTAGCTCTACACAGTGGAAAAACATTCCAAAAACATGTCTTTGGAATACACAGTATTCTTTGGATTCTGCACACTCCTTCCACATTCTACAAGTCCTCAATCAGACTTTGGTGTCCTTCACAGCATTACTGGAAACATTTCAGAATGCTACAGTATCTTTGTCAGAAGATGGTGAATAACTTTTAAGTTATGTACTCCAGCAAAAGAAAAGCTATTACAACTGGTTTTTTCCCTCTTTAAGGAAGATATCCTCACCTGTTCAAAGTGTCCACAGACAGAAGAATTGCCAGAGCTTCCTTTTCCCGCTTTCACCACTTAGAAAAGAAACCAACCGTTCTACTCTCCATAAATGACAGAAGTCTCAGGAGTATAACAAAACAAAGCAACCAAATTTTCAATGGTTGCTTTTCTTTCCCTTCTCATCTTCTGTAGATTCCAAATCTACAGAAGGATACAAATATGGGGCTAAGATGTGGGATGCACAAAGCAAGGCTTCTCTTTCACAATTTCTGCTTACTTTCTCAGTCCCCCACAGGTTAATACTGTTGCTACTGCCCAATGTCCCTTGACTATAACACACTAATAAGGGGAAAAAGTAATATTCTTCTACACTGGGCTAAGTGCTCATCACATTTACCACAAAGCCCGTTTCTCCTGGTCTATCCAAGGGCTTTGACAGATGCAATGGGTAGTTTCAAGGACTAGCTGCAGCTCCTTAGTCCTGGATACTTGCTGGAGTGTCATATTAGACTATGAAATATTGGATTATCTCCCCGGTATGTAAACTATAAGCTATAGTATAAGTTTTCTATGAAGCAGTAAGAACTTGCATTACAGAGTTTAATCCTATTAGTGTTTTATTTTAAAAAGAAAACATTTTTCTCTTTTGTAAGAGAATAATACAACACCATCCAATATTTAATATTTTCCCTCCAAAAAAGGCACAATGTTAAATTAAAACATAAATTAATAACTACGAGTTGTTACATAGAGTTTTCATGTGTTCCTGGAACTTTTTTTACATTTCAGAAATATTTTGTAGGCTCCTGTTCTAAAGCTTATGTTGACATCACAAGTACCATTTATAAAGCTTTAAATGTAACCTATTTATTTTTTAATATCATGTACTTTTATATAACACTGTTGCTCATTTAGTCTCCTCTTTGGTATACTGTCTTAACTGCATGACCTGTTCAAAATAATGCACACAGCAAGTATTTAATAGTGGTGATTTTTAAGACCTTACTGTTGCTCATTTCTGTAAAGGATTTTTTTCTAAAAAAAATGTATTTTGGCCACTGCTATACAGCTCAGTGATGTACTTGTGAACTTCTAGGGAAAAACTGCTGCCCAAAATAAAACATAGCAGAATTTCACATTTGTATTTTTACATTAAAAAAAAATCCAGTGAAATTAAAGATGGATAAGGAAGCATATTTAAGCATTGCAAAACTAACTTGGGAACATGGGAGTAAACTAAGCTAGAAAACCGTGATGTAAAACCAGCACTGTGCTAGTTCTTTGGTTTCTTACATTATCTACTTCCTGCTTCCTATACAGACAGCTCTGGGGAAAAAGTTTATTATAAGGAAGAAGTCAGTAGTTCTACTAGAGAAGCATTGAGTCTCACTACTGGTTTACTGTCCTTCTTTCCTCTCTTAAAAATGGCTTTTAAATGCAATATTCAGTTAGCTATTTTAGAACGTTAACCAAATATCAACTGCATAACTGTGTCTCCAAAGCTTTTGTGATATTTGAATTCTCAGTAAGATCTTTGCTTTCTCAGATCAACTGCTTACCATAAAAGATAAAATTTTAAAAAATTTTAACTGTCTCCCTAAACTGTTAAGTGTGAGAAGAGTAATATTTAATCGCCTTTAAAATCAAATGTTTTATTTTTGTGTTTATTCTTATGTTTCTTATTCTATAATGTAGACTCCACGCTATGTTACTTCTCATGTAAAGATATTAAATCCAACAATATATGAAGAAAAGCAAAATCAAGTACATCTAATTTCACTTATGGATTAACATCTTAAAAGTTAAAATATTATGTTGATGATGGGCTAAGAGATTTTATGAGAACACCTCAAAATTTAAGTCCAAATTATTCTACCAAGAGGTCTTATCCCAGCCAATGACACTACATACATCTTCACAGCTTGCTTCAAAAATTAGCAACACTGAAATTAATCCTTAGTTACAAAAGCTAGTACTTGCAATGGCAACTTCTCCCAAGTTATTGAAGTAAATGAAAAGCAGCAATCCTTTTGTATTGACTGCAGTGACTTAATAGTGTTATTTTTAGTATTGTAAGCTCTGTTGTTAAATATATATATATATATGTTAAAGATCTAGTAATTTGCAACTTCTACAGATCTAAAAGGGAATTTAAAATGGTCATTTTTGTTTTCCAAACTACACCTAATATGAGGCAGGACCACATCATCCACTTAAGATCAATTTGATCATCCTTTCCCTCTCATACTACCTACATCTTAATCGTCTCTGCCCAAGAGAAACTGCACATCACATGCATTTATTTTGCCATGTCCAAAGCAGGGAGATCTCTTGATAATTCACTGAGCAATTAAAAAAGCTTATAATTTTTCAAGTTTCCTAAGATATCTTGAAATGCCTTCCTTTTTTGAGGAAACAAATTTCAGCAGATATCAGATGAATGCATGACAACCATCTAACCAGCCTGCAGATTTAGGAATCCACATGTAGGCTGAGAAGATGCCTGCTCACACACACAACAGAGCAGTTTAAATGATGCTAAAGAAATTACTAGAGCAGCATTGATACGGTGCTCATTTGCCTATTTTGGCAAATACCCTTAGTATAAATTATAACATTTATGGTGCCACTTTATTTACTCAGCTGGCAGACACCATAAGAACCAAGGCTGTGTTAACACTCACACAAGGCTGTGTTAACATTGACACGGAACATCCCTACTTCCAGGGAACGCAGTGGATGGATATGCCTCAGTGACCCAGATCTAAGACACAAAAGAGCTCAGAGACTTCATCATGAAATTCTGCAGTGACTATTCACAATTTGAGGCTCATTCAAATGCCACAAGATACATTTGAAAAGTGAAAAGAACTTATATAAGCTAATATCTAATTCCTGCTTTCAGCTACCAGGAAAAATTTGGGATGGTATTGTTACAATTCAAACTTGTTCTTTTTGTGCCTTGGAGCATAAGTCAAGATCAAAAGAGAGAATAATGGTAAGATTAATTTGTGTCCCTACACCCAGTTAACATGCAAACATTAAGCAAAAGTTTAAAAGAACACTATTCTGATATTGAAATTTATTATTTACTCTCATTTTTAGACTACCAGCTACTTCTTTATCTCACTGCTGTCCACGGAATTTTGCGTTATTAATGAGGTCTACATTCCTGTTTGTTTATTGCCATAGACCCTTCTTTTTTTGCTACTCTGAGCACAAAGCAATAGGGGAGCCTTACACACATCTTTCAGCTCTTTCTCTGGAGATCTAACCTGCTGATCATACTAGAGTGGCTGCTGATCTTACTAGAGTGAAGCAAGCTGTAGCTGACTTAGAAGTTCTATTAAAATGTAAGTAAATAAATAAAATCGTAAGCTCCCCACAGTCACTGCAATAAAAAAGAGCAAGTTAATCAGCTGTTCAGTGAATTTTGAGGGATCAGCCACTAGGTGGCAGAAAAATGCAGTTTAATTTTCACATCATGATGGATTCACCCAGCAGATTTACATCTCAGGTAACAGGTAATACTACCTTTCAAGCAATGTCAGATCAAAACATGACAGAAAAGCTGATTATCTTTCTTTCCCAATGTATGAGCTCCTCGAATTTTTCTACTCTGCTGTAAAACCTGAAGAACACTTCAGTGTTTGAAAACTGAAGTGTTAAAATGGTTAAACCCCATTGCTAGTTTCATTATTCCGGGAAGTACACCACTATAGGAGTAGGATCTATCTTATTCTGTTATCACAATATCACTCCATTTCATATTAAAATCATAGAATATATAGAGAAGTTATTTTAAGATTCAGGTATCTAATGGTTGCTTTTCCACCCAAAAATTATGTGAACAATAGTAGGTGATGACTGAAGCAAGGAGTATACAAAAACAGTGCAGGGAATTTAGAAATTAAATATGAGAAGCAAGGTTCTGAGTTTTCACAGAAAACTCTCTATTTACAGTTTTATATAATGCTTTAACATTATTTTAACAACAAAAATGGTAGGGTTTCTTTTAATGAAATTACATGCATTTCTTGAAACTTCGTATGTTTATATAACAGTATTTTGGGGGGAAAATGGCACTGTAATAGTTTAACTGTTTTTTAAAAAAACTTGCAGTACTCAGTTCACCAGTTTGGTTGTTTTTTTAATTCCTATTGGCTTTTCTATGTGTACATTTCCTTACTTTGTACGTGTTGATTGTTTCTGTAATTTTTTTCTTCTCCTTTGATGGTCATCATTCTTTAAGATTCTTATTGGGTACTTCAATATGAATTGAGAGTGGAAACTCTGATTTTTTTTCTACATTTCAATTTTTTCCTGCCCTCTATTCCTACCTTTTCAGAAAACAACACAGAACAAAACTGTAGTTCAAAACAAAGTACTTTAGAAATTATATTATGAGAAAGCACTACAGTCAGTGTAGCAACAAACAGAAAACCTATAAAACCCAAACTGTTTTACAGCAATTCACTCAGTTCCCTCATGCATATCTTACACGTACTGTTAGCATAAGGACCTAAACAAACATTACTTTAAAATCAATCTATTTTACATTTATCTAATAAGATTAGGATTTTCTTTTTAACAGACTGAACTTCCTTTTACAGAAAAAAAAACCCATCCAAACATTACCACAGTTAACCTTCAATTACCGTCCCTAGTCCTTTCACATAACTACAACTGTGATAAGATTCTAGCTCAGTTGAAATCAAAGGGGTTTTTGCTAAGATCAAATAATTTACTTTTTCATATGACACTACTACTGCAGTAAAGTCTCAGGCTACGAGGCTTGGGTAGGAGAGCAAGCCCTCTTTGCTGTATCCAAAGTTAAGTCTAACATTGTGGAAAGTAAGTAAAAAAGGCAACATAATCACAAGCCTTTCCTCCTCCACCCTCCCATCTAAATTAATGTTGAAAACCACACAAAAGCAGAAAAGAGCAAGGAAGAAGCAAATTGTGTTTTTCCTTAAGTAAAAAAAATTACATTGAAAAAATACTGAGAATTTTCAAAGCTTCATTTGGAAGTTACAGAATTATTCTGCAGCAAATCAGCCACTTAACTGGGAAGAAACATGTCTAAGCAGAACATTTGACACAGACTGAATAAATCTGATAGAATCAAGCTCAAAATCTTTTTGAACTCCACTTAAACACTGTTCAAAGACCAGCACTTTCACAGAGTCACAGGAAGAGTTAGCTATAATTCATATAGCTAATAAAAAACCAACAAACACATTAAAAACTGTTTTGTATGTGTTTTCAGGTGAAATTATCATTTTTAAATGTGAAATTCTTCCTCATGATGGTGGTTGAAAATCAGAGAGAACTTCAGCACCATTTTAATTTCTTGAAATAAGAAAAAGTTAATGAAACACCTGAGTACTAACAGAGATTTGGTGCACAATTTCCTCATTTATGTGACAATTACTTCCTGGTACTTAAATATTAAGTGAAAACATGCTTACTAAGAAGTCCAGATAAGTTACTTACTGAAGTAAAAGCCAGAAGTTCTTCTTCAGTCAATTTGTGTATTGGATTGTTCTTTTGGAAGTCTATACTGTAAAGAGAAAAATATAAAACTATGCTGATTTCATCTTCAGAATAACATTATGCAGACCACATTTTTCAAACTTGCAGAAATCTAAAGGACATTCTGGAAGACCATAGACAAATGGGAGTATGGTATGTGCAGAAGATAACCTAAACCTAGGAATAGTCACAGAAATAAAGAACCACTTAGAGGACCAAAATATTTCAGCAGTACCTTACCAATACAATTCTCAAGTGAAATGTCTTACTTGGTTTAAGCTTATGGGAATAATGATTTCACAAATCCTATAAATTTGAAATCCATTGTTTGTTTTTACAAAGATCTGTTTTCAGTTAAAATCTTATAACTAACTGAAAGCAAGTTCTGCAAAGCAAAAACTACTAATGCTGAAGGGTAATCTCAAACAAACACCCCCTTTCCAGTCACTCAAGAAATGTGACCACAGGGGTCCATCTCTCACTAACCAGCATTAACACTACCTTGTAGTATTCAAAGGTGAAAACCAGAAGAATACACAGAGGTGAGAATGAAAACTATTTTAGAGTTGGATCTGCTCACTGAGGTGATAAAGAAATTTGGCTTGCAATTCTACATGGGTGGACATTCTCCTTAGAAAACAGCCCGCCAACACTTACAAACATACTACAAGAGATATCACCAAATAGCACAAAAAGCACCAAAACTCTAATTCAAGCTCCCTGTTAAAACCAAAGCTATGAAGTAAAAATACATCGTAAATTAGACCACAAATCAGGGATCATCACCAAACCTATATAATGGCCATATACACAAGCTTAAATTTATCACACTAAATTTTGCAGAAGGCTTCATATTCTAGGCTAAAATTGCAAAGATACTTACTGGGATGATAGGTTACAGATTGAAATTACACTCCCTATATTACATACCTCACTTTGGAGATAAGACTTTGCCCCAGTCTAACTTTTCTTTCTTGTCCTTTTATTAATTCTTCTTTGTACATACAATTACCACTGCAGAAATAACGATCAATACTTTGATTAAAACCCTGTTACTAACCACAAGAATAAGATAAAGAATAGATGCCTGTTGAAAACTCAATTATCTTTAAAAAGTAATGGTGATCAAGAGAGGTTCCCAAGGACTAACAGAAAGCAAACGTCACTCCTGTCTTCAGCAAGAGCAAAAAGAAGGATCCAGGTTAGCTTCCTCTCATGTAGCAATATATCCTTGAAGTCATTTCTTAACACATGGAGGCAGCAGTCAGTAAAAAAACATTCACAAAGAGAAAGCCACACTTGATAATCTCTATGATGAGCTTGGTAGATTTGAGGAGAGCAGTGGACATTGTCTATCTGAAGTTCAGTAAGACTGAAAACTGTCTGAACAGACAGGCCCAGAGAGTTGTGATCAGCAGTACAAACTGTAGTTGGAAGCCCAGTAACTACTGGTGTACCACTGGGGTCGATAGAGAGTTTAATACTGTTCAATATCTTTATTAAGCCTCTGGATGATGGGGCTGAGCGTACCCTCAGCAAGTTTCCTGATGGCACAATATTGAGAGGAGTAGTTGATATACCAGCAGCTTATGCTACTATCCAAAGAGATCTCCACAAGCTGGAGATAGAGGCTGACAGGTATCTCATGCAGTTCTGCAAAGGGAAATGCCAAGAACTGACCTTGCTGGAGCAGGGGGTTAGACAAGATCATCTCCATCAGTCCCTTCTCACGTTAACCAATCTGTGACACGAAGGACAGGAAGGTAAGAGTAGTCTGCATGCATGTAAGTAGAAGAAAACACACCTGAATAACCAGATAGCCTTCAATGATGAGATGACTAGGTTGGTAGGCTTTATCTTGACTTTGTAAAGGTGCTTCACTTCCATAACATCCTCATACACAAACTGATGAAATACAGACTGTGTAAATGCACAGCACAGTATATTGAAAACCACATGCAACGCCAGTTTAAAAGGACTATGCCAAACTGCATGAAGTACAGCTGGAGGACAGGGCCTAGCAGTGTATGCCAGGGACCAAATAAAGTTTGAAATTTTCATTAATTACCTTGATGACAGGACAGGATGCAAAGTCCTGTACTTGGGGAGGAACAGCCCCATGCACCAGTAAAGGCTGGGAGTTGATCATCCAGTACTGAGCTTGGCAGAAAAGGACTGTGAAAAAAAAGCTGAACACGAGCCAGCAACGTGTCCTCATGCCAAAGTCATCCAAAGCCTCTTGGGCTACATTAGGAAGATTCCTGCCAGCAGGTCAAGGGAGGTGATCCTTCCCCTCTATTGAGTGCCCTGGTGAGAGCATACCTGGAGTGCTGTCTCCAGTTCAGGCTCCTCAGTGCAAGAGAGACACGGACATAGGGGAGCAAGCCCTTTAATGGGCCACAAATACAGTAAAGATAGGAGGGCACCTGACAAAGGGAGAGAGTGAAGAAGTTGTGATGGTTTAAGCTGGGTAAGAAAAGGCTCTGGGAGATCATTTGAATGTGTATAAATACCTGATGGCAGAGTAAACAGGAAATCATCTGTCTCTTCTCAGTGATGCCCAATGAAGGGACAAGAAACAGTGGCCACAAACTGAAATCCAGGAAATTCCAATAAAAAAAAAGAGTAAAGCACGTGAAGGGGTTATTCAGAGAGAGTGTGGTTCTTCAAGATATCCAAGGCCCAAGTAGACATGGCTGTAAAAAGCCTGCTTTAGTTGACTGCTTCAAGCAAGGAAGTTGGACCACATGACCTCTATAGGTCCCCTTCAACTCTCAATAAATTCTTTAAATTTTCATTTAATGATACTTACAGTTTATATTTTTCAGTCTTGTTTTTTGTTAACAAAAGGAAGAACAGACAGTATTATTGAAAACTAAAAACCTTTTTCTGACATTGTACTTTAAAATTTGTCTACATTGTGCGTGTTAGCAGCTATCACAACAGGGATCTCTCTTGCCATGCTATTTCAACTACCTCATGTAGAATATAAAAGGATTTATTGTTTTGCTTTTCTTTATTGTAAGGCGTTTTTCCCTTAAAAACCAATTAACTTAGTTTCCCTTTTCTTACTGAAGAATAAGAAATGTAACATTTATGCTGTCGCAAGGACATACTGTAGGCTCTGAGAAGCAACTAAAAGATGTGGCTGTTTAATGACATTATATTGTTTTCATGCTTGAGTATACTAATGAGGCTATACATAAGCTGTGAGAGTAGAAAGGAGTCAGCACAGAGAAAATTTTGAGAAATGCAGTAATTTGAAGTTTATTTACATAGTGATTGAATATCCCAATGGAACTAAGAATATGATCTTCAGTAGAGAACCTTTCTCTGCCTTCAAGTGCTTACAGCCAAAAACAGTCAAGATAGAAAAGGTAAAACACACTGATATTCTTTTAGTAAATTCTACCAAGGTGTAACAACAATGCATTTTGAAACTTTTAAGTTCTCTCCTACATCACTTGTTTATCTGCCAGCTGCAGAAAAAAAAAAGCCAGAGTGCCTGATGTAAATTGTGCCTTTGAAGACATGATATTAAGACATAATAGAAGAATTCTAAGAGTAAACAGCAAAGCATTCAAGATAAGAAAGAGAAAAATTGATACCACACAAGCATTCTTATCTCTTTATATGCCCACAAAAAGAAATAGAATTATTATCTGTGCAGCAGAGTACCAAGCCTCCATCCTGATGGCATGGGTCTCTTTCAAATTCCAGCCTCATGGTATGGGGGAACAGAGGGGAAAAAAAACACGGGAAGCAAGTTCTCTCTGCAGAGCACTGCTTCAGCATTTCTAACATGGTCCTTTCTTTAGGAACCATTAATACTCAACAAGCTAGAGCAGCCTAAGAATGAGCACAGATAAAACACTCAGGAAATTAAGGGATGAGTTTGAAACAAATTCTACTCTACCAGTGCAAATGGCATTTGTTCAAATTATTGTAGTCAAATACAGGTAGGTTGAGATGGAACAAAAGCATAATTACACACCCTTCTGAGATTTAATTTCCTGCTTCTATCAGGAGGTAAGATTCTTTTTCCCATCTTTGTTTTTTGTGTGTTTTGGGTTTGGTGGGTTTTGTTTGGGTTTTGGGTTTTTTTCTTTGTTTTGTTTTGTTTTCATTTTTGTGGATTTGTTTGTTTGTTTTCAACTTAGGAGACACAGGCACCTAGTAGTACTTTTCTTCCGGCTTTTTTACCAAACTTTCCTCAAAACATGAAGGGGGATGGAATGATGAGGACACATCACTACAATACAGCACTGAATTAAACAAAATTGTCAGTGTGTTTACTGAATTTTCTAAATGTATTTTTAGAAAAAGCTATCATAGAAGGTCAGTGGCATATAGGCACTACTCACTCAGTTTATTTAAATAGTAACATCTGAATTTGTTCTATGTTATATAATAAAGAATCTAAAAACATAGCAGGTTCAGAGCTGATGATTATTCACAGCAATATAAGCCAAAAGAATAAAGTGTATACATTTTTAAAAACAATTAAGAGACATGTGCAAGCACAAACACCTGTATGAACTGACATAAACATAAGTATGTTGCATAAACTTGAACAGAAATTAGATACCTGCAGTTCTTTATGGTTCAAGGTTTCATGAAAAGGGTTTTTTTCATCTCTTTGATAATAATAATCCTCTGATTAATCAACCAACTTGTTTTATCCTATAACAACACAGGCACCTAATAATGCCCATTAAGTGAGTGGATGAGAGAGGAAGGGTCTTAATAAAGAAGACTTGCACATTACTGTCGGGAACACCATGACCAGAGTAGCTGCAAGACAACAATTTCTACAGTGGAAGAAAGTTTGAGAGCTCTTCCAGCACTACAAACCTCTAAATTCAGACAAATGGTTATCTAGAGTGTTCCTACAGACCTCCCACGACAGAGGTTCCATTCATGCTTCATATCATTTATGCTTCTATTTCATACCACCATCAGCTTGAGCAAGCTGCATAAATGTGGCCACAAGGACATACCAATTATGCTTTTGGTTGAGAAAAGCCTTCAAAAAAGCAAGCCACCTCCTTTTGGTTTTGTTACATTATGTAAAGTTGGACTGACAATAAGGAAAACTATTTTTCCTCCTTCCTGATTTAACTTGTGTGGTTCTGAATTTTGGTGAAGAGTTGGGGAAAAAAAATTCAGTCATATATCGTTTTTTCCCTTCCTTGAGAATTTTTTTCATGCAAACAGGAAAGTAATAAAGATTTCTCTGCCTCAGTTACTTTTTTCCTTGCGCAATGTCAGCTGCTAGTGGAAATACATTGAGTTGGCTTGATGTAGTCAATTAAAGTCACTAAATGCTAGTCACTGATAGGAATGTGACTTCAGGTAAAAAACAGTACGTTTCTCTACGCATGGGGGAGAAAACAAAACAAAATCATAAAAAAAGGCAGCAAGAAAACTCCAAGTATTAAAACAACACAACTGCAGTTAGGCAAGCAGAATATTGAGTGACATGACCATAGCTTTTGAAAAGCATGGGTAAACAAAGGCACAGGTAAATTTTGACAAAAGTGGAACTTATTTTTCAGCATCTTAAAAATATATGGATTCAAGCAGAAAGGATTAATCCTCTTCTTATTCTAGACAGACTTTTGTCACAGCTTTTAGAAGCATATAGATGCAGTTCTTCCAGATCAAAGCAGTGCTAAAATAGATCTCTAATTTCCATTTCTGCCACATCCTTTTGCAAAGCTTGAAGACACATGAGTACAGTATCGAAAGACAAGAGAAAACCTAAATTTTTTTAATGATTTTTCCACACTGAACCAAATCAAATTTAAAGCCATATTTTGAATCTGAATCTAGAGTAGAATTGTAGCTTGATTTTAAGCATTTGTAAATGACTGTGTTAGCTCTTGTCAGAGTATTTTCTGAACATTTCATTTCTATGACCTGTATTTGTTCTGATTTAACAGTTCTGTTTAAACAGTTCATCCCAGAGAATTTCTGCAGTTGCAATCTGAGTGCAATTTAGAATCTATTGCTGTAAGAGCTATGATCTTGAGGGATTTTTCATTACAGTATGAAGATAAGTCACTAATCATCACATCATTGGGCTTTGTCAGGTATTTTCTATTCACTCTTGAATCCTGTCTTAAGGAGTTTATTGAAATAGAAGAGGGAAAGAACGCAATGAGAAACAGACATTCTTTACGCAGATAAAACAGAACCTTGGAGTAAGATCTACTCTACAGCAGAAAAAAGTATTTTCTAGTAAATCTGCAAAAGCTAATCGCCAATAACTTACAACCAATTCTTAAATCTAATTAATCAGGTCTACATTGGCAGCCTGAAGGACAAAGTATCCAGCATAACTAAATAGTTATGTGGTTTGGAACTTATTTACATATACATGAAATTAATGGCAATCAAGGTATCACTTTAAGGCTTATGACTAGATATTTCTGTTTCAAGAACTGATTTAGAAAGTTTGAAAAATGTTAATAAACATTGTTAAAAGCTATTAAAAATAAAAGTGTTCTTCAAATCCAACAAGTTGTATTGACACACAAAACAAAAAGGATCAAAATCTACTGTAATATTAAATAAGGAAATAACAAAGATGTAATTACAGAGTCCAAAAAAGTGCTTAAGGAGCAACTAACCAAGAAAGTCAAAATCAGTGCAGCAGGAACAAAAATTGTGAGAGTCCACAGTACCAAAATAACAGCTCTGGTATAAAAGCCATTGCAGAGAATCTGTATGAATTCACTGCATTACCATTTACAGTAGAAGAACATAGTAAAATTTCTACCAGAGAGTAGTTTTCGGCAAATGAGAGCATTGCAGGAAAGAACAAACTTTCTCTAATTAAAAGCTGCAAGAGAGATTACATGCTAAGAGATTGAGTGCTAAGTTACCAGGAACAAAGAGTATTCAGAAAAAAAATTAGTTTTGGGATGAAATAGCTGAAATAGTCAATGGTTTAGAACTAGACAGCAATTAAGCAACACACAGCTGCTCGCTCATTCCCCCACCAGTGAAATGAGTGTAAGAGAACTAGAAGAGAAAAAGTGAAGAAAACTCATGGGTTGAGAGGAATTAATTCACTGCTTTCCACCAACAGACAGCGTTCAGCCATCTCCAGAAAAGCAGGGCTCCATCAAATGTAGTACTTACTTGGGAAGACAAACACTACATCTCCAAATGTCCCTCCCTTCCTCCTCCTTCCACAGTTTTATATACTATGATGCCATATGCTATGGAATATCCCTCTGGTCAGTTGTCAGCTGTCCCAGCTGTGTCCCCTCCCAGCATTTTGTGCAGCTCCTCACTGGCAGAGCATGAGACACTGAAAGGTCCTTGGCTTAGGGTAAAATTACTTAGCAACAGCCAAAACATCACTGTGTTATCAACATTATTCTTGTGCTAAATCCAAACCACAGCACTGTCTACCTACTAAGAAGAAAATGAACTCGGTCCCAGCTGAAACCAGGACGGACGCTAAAAGCAGTAACCAAGTCTTCATTTAAAATTAACTCAGTGCCTGAAGGAAGATAAGAGACCAACAAAAAGAATGCCAGCCTTTAAACGTGATGTCAGGGGATCAGTGTACCTCCCGGCTTGCAAGCATATCATCTGTTGCAAGTAAGTAAGGAGAGACTGTAAAGAACAGGACTTGAGATACATTGACAAATATAATGCGAGTGGGGAGAGTCAGCCAGGCTTCTGTAACAAAAAAACCCCAACTGAAAATAAAGAAAAAAACCCAAACAAATAAACGAAACCAAACAAAAATCAAATCCTGCATTACAAACCTGTCAGAGCCTTTCAGAAGGTTTAACCAGCATGAGGATACACATCAGATGGTTGATTAAATCAACTTGGACCTCTACGATTTATTTTTTGAGAAGCTCCTCACCATGAAGGACTTTCAAAGAAACTTAGCATTCATATGACATAAGGGGAAATGTCTTGGCAAAGGTCAGCATGGAGATGGTCACTGGTATAACCCTGTAGAGGTTTTGTGCTGTGATCCATGTGCTTTAATATTAATAGACAAACTGGAACAGGAGAATATATAGTGTGGGGAGAAAACTTGCAAATGATATGACATTCTTTGAAGTAGAGGTGTGAACAGACAATAAGGAGCTGCAGAAAGATCTTACAGGAAAAAGGGGTAATAAAATAAAAATGCCAAGCAATGCAAAATAGGAAACACAGTCTCAGGGTCACAAAAAATGACAGGTTCCAATCTGACCATTTCTACTCAGGAACAACTCATTAGTCCTGCAGCTGCATAGAAACGTTAGCTCAGTACTAGGCAGCTGTTAAAAAGACAAATCAAAATGTGAATAATTAATTAGGAAAGCAATAGAGAACAACATACTAGGGTATATTACATTAAATATACAAATCAATAACCTAAAGCTTACATAAAATATTACATAAAGCCTTTGTTTGTCCATCCATGAATAGCACATTCTGTTCTGGACCTTTCATTTCAAAAGCAGCAATTCTGTATTGGAAAAATTTCAGAAACAAACAGCTAGAACAAGTGTTGGTTTATGATGAATAATTATGTTTTATGCCTTACGAACATCTACAAAAGGAATGTCTGACTAGGCTAGGTCTAATCAAAGAGGGACATAGCAGACATTTTCAAAATGTCTGGAAGTAAGAGAGTGAAGTCACTAAACTAAGCTACTGGCAATTAAAACTACTTGAAGGAGGTTTTTTTGAACAGCAGACAAAATATTTAGACAAACATTTTTGCCAAAAGATGTTACTGATGCAAGAAATTTATGTGGCCTTAATGAAAGACGGTAAACATGTGAGAGACCTATTGAGGGCTGCAATGCAAACAAGTCAGGTTAGGCTCTGGAAATCACTGGTCAGAGACTGGGGAAGTATGAGGGAGAATGGAGTAACACATGTTTGCTCTGTTATTATTCACCCTTAGGTATCTTCTCATAGTCATTCTTGAAGTCAGAGTATAAAGTTAGATGGATGCAGACAATTGCTGAGTTTTTGTTTGCTTATGTTTCCTGGCACGTTACCTCTGCAAGTGCAGACAATACGAATTCAAGTTCCTCAGGTAATCGCTTAAAACTACAGTTAGCCAACATGAGATAGACTGTGAAGAATAGATGGGTCAGTCTTTCCACATAAGGATTTTATGAGTATTTGCCGTATTTTTATGCAGTTTTACCAGCTTTGTTAATTTTGCGAATGAAAAAACAGCCAGACCCAACATACTGATCACTTTACAAGCACTTTCAAACTCTCACAAAGGTGCTTCAAGTGACTAATGTTTCATTTACATGAGCATTCTGAATAGAAGTTCATTTTCCCAGTGGAATCTATTTATACAGCTTCATGTCCTAATGCACAACAGTATATTTTGTAGCAATTATTTTGAACAGCCATAAACTGACCATTGTGAGATCACTATGTTGTCTGGCACCTGTAGTTGGTTTGTTTTAAAAAAAAAAAAAATTTTTACTTAAATGATATGTTTGTAAAGATTAACTAGAGTGTCAAAAAAGTATTTCACAGGAAAACCTTTCTCACACCTTCAAAGCTGTCCAAGATTTTATGTTGTACCTTTTACTTTCATAGGACTACGTGTGTCAGCTCTCACATTAATAAGCACAGGATCCATCTTATCTGACTTTACTCACATAGGAAGTGGGCCTTTAATCTAACTAACTGCCTGTGCTTCCTTCAGAGTCCATGTAAAAATACAGATAAATTTAGGGAGTGATTCAAGCCATTGTAAAATAAAAGCCTGAAGTCACAGTCTGCAGGTGTTGATTTCTCCACTGACTAGAGAACAAACACACAGCTATGATTAGATTCTCAAATTTCGAGTAGCTAAATGTTTTCCTAATGTTTCACCTACTCAAGTTTCCTCAAGAGGTTTCCATTGNGCCAACATGCATGGGGGGTATTTTTTATAATTTTTTTAATATAATTACTCGATTCAAAAGCTCATATTTGGTAATTTTGTTTAAAATCCTCTAGTCCTAATGCTATTTAGTGCTTATGCAGTTGCTTCAAGTATACCCCTCAAGTCAACTGTACAATAGATTATTAAACAATATACTACTGTAAAATAGAAGTTAGGCTTCCTAATTCCTCACGAGTTGAAGCTTGGTGCACAGCCTTTGACTGAGCTGAGGCACCTCCAGTATAAAACACTATTTTGACCTGATCCCGATCCTTGAGAGACAGCAAAAGATGAAGAAATAACCAGCAGTGAGACACTTCTCTTTACTTTCTTAGAATTTTCCATAGCTGTAAGTAATTTCTAAAAGCTTTCCCCTTTTAAAAAGTGGTGGTTCAAGTGATGAGAAGGGACTTTCTTCCCTTTATATTGAAGCTTTTATATATTTTTCTATCAGTCTCTGAAAGTTTGACTTGAGGCTCTATAAAAAGTTTTGGCCATAGTCTTAAGGCTTGACTATAAAATAAATTTTATACCATCATGACTAATTATTTTCATTTAAGATATCAAAGAAGTGAAACAAGCCAAGTGACATTTCTGCACTCCTGGGACTTTCTTTTAATATTTCCTTTAGGTTTCATTACTACTGCAGTGAGATCATCTAAAGACACCTCTAGACACTGTCTTCCTACACAGTTACCACAAAATCTGATTACAGTGAAATAGCCTTTGTGTAAGCGAGGCAGACTGGGGTGCTTCTTCCCCTCCCTCTACATTTTGTTTTAGTTACAATTTCATTACCATAAGAGGCAAATGCTTTCTTTTAGATTTAGTTCTGCAAACAGTATTTGGGAAAAAAGGAATTTGTAGAGAATAGGACAGTCAAACACTTTAAAAGAAAACTGCCTCAAATTACAGATACCACAGAGAACTGGCTGGGTACAGTTACCTTTGCTAGTTTTTTTTTTTATATAAATGGATTACTGGTAAACAAGTTCTTTCCTAAAACCAAAGAAGTAACAAAGAAGTTTAAAAAAATGTATCTAATTGATTCAGGTTTATATGTGCTATTTACAAATGGGCTTAAGCATACTGCATGAGAAATTGCTTGAATTTTTGTCAAGACAGCTGGTATGCGATATTTTCAACCTTTAAAAATATTTTATATCCTCTTAAAATGTTATTGGAGAGGAGGAGATAAAAATGTTTGCACTGATACTGTAATAAAACCTCTGTTTAGCCATTTAATCATTGTAACCTTGAAATTAAATTTATTTTACAGCAGGACACATTATCTGTATTCAGGGAATTCCATAGTATCCTATATAATTGTCATTATGTATTTTTCAGACGTTGTGACAATTTTCCAATTTGTGCTGCTGTCCACAAACATTTCTGCATGCTGCTGATTTTGACTTATTATTTAGATACAAAAATCTTAGTTGAATTAAGGGGCATTTTTGTGATATTTTTGCTGTAAAACCAATATTAGCAAGCAGAGTGAAACACATAGGAAAAAAATGTGCTTACGTTTACTTTTTTTCTTTATCTGCAGGCTGCCTTTCTCCAGCAAACCAGATCAGCGTCTGAAAGTGTATTTGCATTAGGAAAAAAATCCACTGCTGACAATGGCAGTCAACAACAGAAGCCACCAGCTTAGGTCTAGCACCACCTTAAAGTATAGTCAGAACTGCTTTGGAAACTTACAGGAATTCTAAAGCCAACTCATTAATTATGAAAGGAAGCATTTACTCTACTGAAGTCCTCACACATGAAAGAGAAGCACAGGATCTGCTATAGCTAAGGCTTGAGAAGAATGTTTTGCTAAAAAGCCAATGCTAAATTCTTTAACATGTATATGCTTCCTTGCAAAGGGATATACCAATAGCCAGCATAGACACCAAGGGTACAGCCAGCAATCCAAGCCTAAACTCCACTCAGGCACAAAAACAGTTCTCAAAGATGGCATCCTACTAACCTTTCTGCAACATGGCTGGATATCAAATCTTGTCTCCATCTCTGACAAACTATTTCAGTTACTTAACATGTGCCCACCCATTGAATGGCATTTACCATTCCTATACAGAAGCAACACTGGATTTTGTTTGGTTGGTTTGCTTCAGCTTCTTCTTGCCTTCAGTCCTGCAAACTCCCATACCACTTGGATTATAATGTACACACATACAATGTGGCAGACAATATGGTTTCTAGGCACTATTCAGACCATGACAGTGGTGGTTTTAAAGTGACATACTGTGATCAAGAAACCTACCATGCAGCTAGCCGATCTAAAATTCCAATTCGACCCTTTAAAAAAAATTAAAAGTAAAAAAAGAAAAAATAACAATTTCCTTCAGAAGGGTGGGGGCAGGAAGGATAATCTGAATATAAGACAATACTGTGTTAAAGATAAACAGCGTTTATTTTTAATGCTTGAAAACGCTTCTCAAGAGAGATTGGCTTAGTCAGCATAAAAAACTGAAAGTGTCTGGGTTAAGAATATATGTCAACTCAATTCCTTGATCCTCAAACTGGATCTAGATTTGGCCTTGAAACAAGTTTAAGACTTAAGGAATGAAGAAAATATGAAGCCACAACACATACTTCATTCATGAATTCCTGATTAAAGGGCACAGCAGAAAGCACAGAAATGCAACTTCACATCTGACTGAAAACATACAGCCAAGCAAGCACTGGCCCTTCAAAAAGCTGGGCTCAGAAGCAGGCATATGAAAGGCAACTATCTTCTCTATGCTATTGACTTCCACCTCACTTTATGGACAAGAAGGGGAAAAGTACCTGAAAATTTTGCCAAGTGGGGAGAGTGGGAAAGAGAAATATTATAACATATACTACAAAACAAACAAACCCCCACACCACAAAGCAATTCCTCTCAAAAGCAGCTTATGCCATTGAATTGTCTCACTACAATTTTGCTGACCTAGGAACTAGGATTCACTATTGTTCAGCTCCTGGCCTTCTTCTGACTTGGACAAGATACCCAAGCAGTACTGCAGATTCCATTATTTTTTAACTCATACATCACAAAAGTGCTTTGAGAATCATTAATGATGAATGTTGCATCAAAGTCACCAATTGACTATACATTATTTTTACTGTAACTTTTGAAACAAATCACACACAAAAAAATTGGAGGATAACTGTCACTGACTAAATGACTACTATGTCATAGAAAATAACATTCTCTATTAGAAAAATGAGGATATTCAGCAGCAGCCAGGTTATGATCCTCAAATCTTGAGCTGCCTTTTGCTTTTCTGTGCTGTTTCCAGAATCCATGTAGCATATAATTTCTGAAAGCCAGGAAACTAAAAAAAAAGGGGGTGCAAAACCATGACAACTTCGCACTATAGCTTATAGCTAGCGATGGACACTTGATTTATACAAGTATTCCCATTTGACTGAAAAGAACAGCAGCGTATTTCTTGGTGGTTGATCCTCATAGGAAGCTGACAATTGCAGAATCTGAAGTATGCTTCCAAAATCTACCAAAGTGCCCTCTCTATATGCTAGCTAATCACAGTTGATGTTTGAAATAGATCTAATCTGAGTCACAAAAGAATATAATGCTTTTTAAGGATAAAACAACAATATAGCAATTAATGAAATACTGCTGAAATTCTGAACTGGACACTAACGTTCACTCTGAGATAACTAAAAATGCTCTCCATGAATAGTGCAAATCTTTTAGCATTTTAGCCAGACTATATAATAAGAAAGGGAAAAAAGTCCCATCAACTCACCATTTCATTATTTCATTTTCACAATGATTCATGCAGTCGTTTTTTCTTAAAGTAAGTAATTGGTTTATACTAACTTACCATATTCCAAGGATTACAGCAAGCTCTTCTGCACACAAATCAGGTATTTGGTACTGATCAGCATCGGCTAATTTTATCTCATTAAGCACTGTATCATCATTTAAATCATAATTCTGTTGGAAGAGAAAATATTTTAAAAATAGATAAAAACAGTTACAGCAAAATTTATGCCTTCAAAATATGAAAAAAAAAGAGAGATTTGTTTGAAAAAGAATAATACTACCATTACAGAAAGACATACTGGAAAGTAATTTACCATAATTATGACAGAATAACTAAATAATGAAGACACTACAAGGAAGTATCATCCAAAACACTTTTGCTACAAATACACTGATTCTCATGCAGAAAGAACAGCATTCAGAGCAACTCTAAGGTTACCTAATATTGATTTTCTACTTAAACAAGGGCTGGAGGCAATTTTCCTTCTCGAACTGTTTCTTATAGAATTATCAACAATTTCATCCTCTATTATATGTATACAGAGACAAGCTGAAACAGTTTAATGTTATGGCCATTAATGCTGGCTTTCAGGCTAGGAACCATGGACCTCTATGGGGATCTAAGAATTTCTTTTTAAGTATCAGCAAAGCCCAACTATGTAAAGCATGCTTTCAGCCAGTACTGGTAAATTCCTTACACAGAGGATTTTTTTTTTTTTAAGGAGATTGTATATTAAAAAAACACAGACTGAAAAATCTTCACCAAGCCAGAACCTCCAGATACTTTATCCTGGTAAAGATAAGAAGAGGTATTCTGAAAATGTTTCCTCCTGGACAAGTTGTTATGAATTTCCATAAAATTTCCTCTGGAACACACTTTTTATTTGAAGAGTATTTAGTTTAACTTCTACATAAAAGTATGCTAACTCAAGTTCATTGTTTGTCACTTAACTTAAAAGAGAAAGTAATAAAATCTATGGCTGAAAAGTATAAATTACTATGTTCATAGGATTTGTGTGTGCTTGGAAACAATAAAAGATTCCTTTGGCTGCAAGCAAAGAGGAGGTAGCTGTAACACTATTTCTCCTTCCCTTGAGAAACACCAAACAAAACAACTGGTCCTGAAACCAACCAAACTACTGGTTTTTACTTACCAGCAGTAGTTTTTATAATCTATTAAAAACAGATAATGGATTTATATTAAGTCTTTCAAACTTCCTATTAATTTCCCTTCAGTGTCCTCATAGTAGCTGCTTGTCATTCATATCTTCCATTCACAAGGTCAAAATAAATGTCCGCAAAAGAACAAAGAGCAAACAGGAAGGCTTTGAAGTGGGTTATCTGCATTCATCACCAGTATTTCATCACTATATAAAGGAAACTAAACTGTAATTCGACAGAGAATCTGAAGAAAATAAGCCAACTTTATTTAAAGGTAAAGAAGATATTCACACTCTTGCATATGAATACCATCATTTCCTTCTCTTACTACATTAGCATATATAAGGATTATCTACCACTTACAGACAAGAATTGTTTTAGAACTAGTATAACAGTACCACTTAATTAGATGTAAAATAAGTTACAATTTAATTTACATGGCAATTAGTTAAAAATTTCCACCTTCACATCTACATAATTTTTAAAATCTAACCAGTACAAACAGCACTAATTGCTTTAGCTTCACGAGGAATATCAATTCCCTGAATTCTACTGCAACTGTGTGCCACAGTTTTAAAGCATGACTTCCATTCCTAGATTTCAAAAGAAGTTCCTAATTCCCCCAAAACATAAAAACAGCTCAGAATTTTTTAAAACTAATCAAACTCTTTTAACATGTCACCTCATATTAAGAGTCCTTATGCATCACCTCAAGTCTGAGGCTTTCCTTTTGGAGAAACTGACCTGTGAGCAAAGTTTTGGATTCACAATCTCAAATACTTATTTTCAAATGCAAAGAGTTTGCCTTCTAGTGCCCTCTGAGATAGCATAATTGCTCAGCACCAGAGGGAAGCATGAAGCTTTCAACCAGAAATCAGCCTAGCTACCAGTCCAACAACTGGACACATTATTATTTTGATTGTATTTTAATGGAATTAAATTACTTGCCACCTAATCGCAAAATAACTTGTTCAGTCTTCCTACAAACAAG
Source organism: Pachyramphus minor (assembly GCA_013397135.1). Taxonomy (NCBI): domain Eukaryota; kingdom Metazoa; phylum Chordata; class Aves; order Passeriformes; family Tyrannidae; genus Pachyramphus; species Pachyramphus minor. The sequence continues at coordinate 614,395 of VYXB01010422.1, forward strand.
AGTACAGGAAGTACTTTAGGACCACAGAAGTAAGCACTCCAGAACAGGAGCTGAAAATTAGGTGTGACCAGTCACAAGTTGGCCTTTATCCAAAATGTCAGCGTTATAATTCTCTTAGGAATTTTTTCACTCATCCAGGATAAATCCTATCTTGAGACAAGTAAGAGTATTTTCCTTTATCTGCAAATGGCTGATGTAAAATAAGAACACTGGAGAGATTTGGAAGAAAATTTCCCTACCACAATTTTGCAGCATGATCCCAGGCCTTTTAGCTTGCTATATGCATATGTTAATTCTGTGGAAATTCTCAGCACCTCTGAAGACTTGGCTTCTATGCATTTGCCATGAACAGTCTTTTAAAAGTATACAACAAGCATCCTCCCTAAAGTTAAGAAGGGATGCAAGGATGATGTTGGTTGGTTTTGGCAGACGGAAAATAGCATTACCTCCAATTTTAGCTAAAAGAACTTCAAGATACATTCAAGTCCAACAAATTTGAGATTAGACATGGCAAAAGAAGTGCTAGGATTCACTGTTAATTGCACTACACTGAAAAAATTACATTAATAAGTTGTACTTTGATACTTCAATTGGTAATTCAATGAACACATGAATTGTAGAACCTACTTAGGCAAAACTGGTCTAATACCTGTGACAAAACCTTCACACATTAACAAAGTGTCTGAACCTGAAATACCTCAGGTTTTCCTCAAATCCTAATACAAGATTTTCTAGAATTTGGCACAGTCAAGATGCAGAAATAGAAGGCTGTGATTTTTTTCCCCCCCAGAAATAGACTGTGGGAAGAAAAAGCCCAGTTTTTTTTAATGGGGAGCCTGAGTAACCTATGACAGAATTATATGACACAGTACTCAGACTTGCAGAATGCTCAACTCCCTCCCTGAAGCCAAAACCTCTCAACTCGTTTCCAGCTCCACGTTTTTACTTTTCCAAAAGAGCAGATATCCTTATTTTTCCTAGCATTATCTTTAAGCTACATTCAGTAACATTTTAGTAGATAATATGGCATAATTAATTTTTAAAGGTTCCAAACACCCCAGTTTCCTTTCTCAAACTCTCTGCTAAACTTAATTCAGAAGCTCTGTGTCTGTTCACTAAAAGGACATAGTACTTGATCAGCAAAATATTTCTTTCTTGGTTATATCTACAGTCTAAAACAGTGTTGCTGTTTTTATTGAAATGATATAACTATTTTATTCCAAATGTAGACTACAAAGGCAAATTCTTCAGAAAGCGGTAACTGGAAAAAACCTGTCATAAAATACCCCAGTTAGGGATTCTTAGAACAATGCATCCTATCATTGAGTTCTATCTGAAGTCTATAACTAATTCAGTCATTCCCCAAGCAGCCTTCCCTGAGCTCTCACTATCACTATAATGGGTTGCTAGACATGATTCTATAATAAGCCCAAGTTGTGATATATGTGTAATCTATCTCTTTTCATTAAATCAAATGCAACACTAAGGATATACTAATGGACAAACAAACAAACAAACAAACAAAATCAAAGATAGTCTCCTAAGATATTTATGCATTCAATTTAGAAGTGTTGTCAATTTTATTGCTTAAGAGCCCCGCTTGACCTGGGAGTCTATCATGGAACTTCTTTTAATAAAGTCTTTCCAACTTGAAAATTGGAAGTATAAACTTTGGACCATAATGCCTCAATTTATCTCTGGTTTCTTTAGAGAGGTGAAATAACTGTAAAGCTCCTTATGAAGGAAAAATGTCATCCTAAAACAATTCAGTGGCTCTTGAGCAATTTATAATGGAAGTCATCATGCACACCCTTAAGATCAGTAGGACAAAGTCACGTAATTCACGCCATAGGAATAACTAGACCAATTTCCTATCTCTGCACTGTAACTGAATACACCTGCCAGCTCATAGGGATCTGTGCATTTCTATGATGCCTTGCAGGCTATTTTGAAAATCTGCCCCTCACCTGTTTTCCCAGTTCCATCATTCTTAGTCACTAAAAATTAATACATAAACTGCAGAGGATCATATGTGCAAACATGCTTTTGGTTGAGTAGCCACATCTGTCTTGCAGATGTTCATATGTTGTTTTACCCCAGGTCCTTTAATATTAGGCAAATTACTGCCCAACAGCTTTTCCACAAACTTTCAGAAATCCCAAACACGTTTCTTCTAGACATGACACTCTTTTTTCCCTTGCAGAGACCCAAGAAAAGCTTCAGAACATTTTCATTTTAAGAAATTAAAGCAATTCTTCTCAGATACATACTATTGTTAAGCTTTCTAGGGGTGTTGGAGCTGGACTTAGTTCACTGTGAGGAAGGATGAATTCATCTGTTCTTTGGACATCCAAAATAAGCTGTGCAACATATTTTTCTTGAAATCTTGTTCTCTTCCCCAAAGCACCTACAGAAAATATGTTTACATTAATGATCACTAAAAACCAGTAATCCGATCATATATGAGAAAGTTGCTCACAAAAAGCTCCCCATACAAAATAGAGAAATACATTGAGAATTAACCTACGAAATTTAGCAGTGCTTTAACTCTGCTTGATCTCTTTCAGTGAACTACATGTGTTCTCACTGCCAGCTAAGACATACAAAGAAATACATGATATGAACATACAAACACAGCTATATAGGTCTTGCAAAGCCGCTTTTTAGTTAAATTCCTCATAACCCAGCATATTGAAAGCTCACAGTCATCAACTTTCGTCAGTTGCTTATTCACAAGCAGTAAACCAAATAATTTTTTCCATTTGACTGCTAAGAGGTAATGACTACATGGAGACATTCAGGCAAATGAAAATCCCATCATATCTTTCAGGTCACTGTTTTAAATATTCCAAATCTTCATTTGGAGACTTAGGTCTTTGAAGAAGGATCACAGACATGACATTACCATAATACGGCACACAAGATACTATGAAAGTACTATTAGGAGTGAGTGGAACAGCAAACCAATGAAGGCTGTATAATGAACTAATCAATATTTAGCATGCACAATGTGAAATTCCTGTATGCAGTTTCTTCAGTTCTTTACTGGACTCTATGACAATTTTTATTAGTTTTTAGGGAAGTACTTGATATTTATAGCAAATTTAAAGCATGTCTGTTCTTCCTCTGTTAGCAACTTGTTTGTGAAATGCAATCAGAGAAATCAAAAAATAAGTTCAGGACAGTAACATAAAATACCAGAATCCTACCAGAGCCAAAATGGAGCTAAAAATTACTCTCTAAAATTTGGAGGTTTGCTTGTGTATTATTACTATGACAGAATGCTCAGAGAGCATAAACTGTGAAAGTCAAATAACAGAAATGGAGGAATGAGTGCTAATCCACTGTTGCTTTTGCAGAACTAATTTAGCTCAAGAAAAGTTCTTATTTGATTATAATTTTGAAAAACTTTCAGTATATAAAATCTGTGAGGTGAAGATGATTGACTGCTCATGTGACAACGTCCTGAAGATGAGGTCACTGTCTGTAAGAATCACCTGGCAGAGGCACTGAAATAGCAGTCACCCACATTTCTTCCTGAAAGTGAAAAGAGATTAGTAAAGAACTCAGAAATTAAACTGACTTCTCCTTTTCTGCCAATTACCGCTTTTACTGGGAAAGCCCTGTATTAAGAGTTTATGAAGAAATGAAAAAGGTTCTAAAAATATTACCTTGAAATCTGCAGAGAAGAGACACACAGAGAGAAATACTGGGTAATGATGCATACTAACTTCACACAGTAGCACTCAATACTCATTTTAATATTGCTTGAAAGTCACTATGCTGTAATTAATTTCCTATTATGTCTTACTGCCTAAACAGCAAAATTAAACACTTGCAAAGTTATTCTGGTTACCAATAAAATTGCTTGCTACCACCTAAAAATTGTGATTTATGTTCTGATACGCACACATCTTCCACCCCATTTTTTTAAGCTAAGAACTCCTTGCTCTTACAGGGACAAGACACTATTTTTACTATTTTCACATCACATGTTAAGCTGAGGAAAAAACTGGATTGGTTTATATCACCAAATATGGCAGTGTTGAAGGCCAGGTTGGATAAGGCCTTGAGCAACTTGGTCTAGTGGGAGGTGTCTCCGCCCATGGTAGCAGGGTTGGGATTAGATGATGTTCAAGGTCCCTTCCAATCATCAATATTCTATGATTTTATGATATATTCTCACAAAAGACAAGGAGTCTACACAGAAACTTTACTTTCTGTTCCATTTTAAAAGTTCCCTGAGATATATTACTGGGCATGAAAACAATAAGCAGACAATATGCACATCTCAGAGTTCAGCATTATTAATCCTCCAGATCTATTATCATAAATTTGATTACTACCCTTCAATTCATTAAATTTATATGCAAGAAGGATCACAGTGTTCTCTTCTACTGGAAATTGTTTTATGGAGTTATTGATGATTGTGACTCATGGTGAGGGATATAACGATGCTTTTTAATAAATTATGAATACAGCATATACTTGCATTACTGGGACTTTAAAAAAAGTACACAAACCAAGTATGATTTATTCACACATTTCTAAAAAAACTTTGGAAAATACTGGTCCTCAAATCTCTGTTTAAGAACAATGTATGTTTCCATGCTGTACTAAGTAAGCATGGAACTAGCAAGGATTACAACCATTAATGCATATAAACCTCTTAAAATTCTTTCCTAAAAAGGAAATTACTTCCAAAAGCCTTAAAAATGTCTTTGCTAGAGATAGAACTTTTACATTAAAGCAAAGTCTTTTTTGATGATGTAACATTCTTCCCATTTAGCCCAAACATGCATGTCAAATGAATTTGTCTAGAATGCCAACAACGCTCAGTTCAATTCATTTGCCTTCAGGTTAGACATCCCTCATAACTATTCTAATAGATTTATGAAGATAAACCACAGACCATTTAGGAGTTTCACAACATTTTTCCAAGATGCTATATCACCACAATCTTTCTCTAGGACTAGCATAATCTCTTGGTAAAGTAACCAAAAATAGAAATAATTCCACTGCATCTAATCTTTTTTTTCTCCCTCAAGAGTTTTTTTCTAAGTTAGATTTAAGCAAATTATTAACCCAAAATCTAAAAATGTCCTTTAAAGGAAAAAAAATCCAACATGTAATTTGAGGAATAGCAGTGAATAGCCCCCTGTCTCTTTGATCTCACTTGTTCTCAGTTCATTACATTTTTATTGCTTGAGTATCATGATAGGTACTGATGTTTTTAATAAAAAACAAGAAAATGTTTGGTTAATTTTAAAGAAAACTAGTTTAAACCACCAAATTGGTAGTACAAGCCACACATGGAACACATGACATGCACAGCTCTTTTTGCGTACAGGAAAAAAGGGCAGAATCAACTGAACTGTATAGAATTCCTTCAGACCTATGAAAATTACTCCTGTGTTTTAAGTAGACACCATTGAATATAATCAATTCATAATTATGCCAAAACATTATGCCAGAAAATTTTTGTTATGGATCTTTTAAAGTGAATCTTTAAAACCTTTGAATAAATGAGCATGGAGTCCCACAAAATTTGTTTGGTTTTGTGTTTCCCTGGGGGTTTTTTGTTTGTCTCTTTCTATGTTTTGTTTTTGGGGTTTTTTGTTGGCTCAGTATTTAATTAAAATATTAGAACTGACTCAGGGTATAAGCAGGGTTAGCTGCATCTCCATAACCTGGAGATATACAATGATGTAATGGGTAAGGAAGCTGCAAGTTTCAATTCCTTAGTGCTTTCCACTAAAAAGTCTATAGAAAAAACTATATAAAGATTATTTGCATTCCTACTCAGGCACCATTATAAGTGCTCACACAAAAAAGGTGCACATCTTATAAAATCTTGATTATCTAGCAGGACCAGTTAGACCAAAAAATCCTGTATCTATACATGTAAGTTCAAGTGAAGTTGCAAGTGCAGCAATCTGATATGCCCAATTCTAAAGAACAGGTTCTGAAAGCATGATTATAAAGTCTCCATAGTGATTGAATCCTTGTGATTTCTGTTCATCAGAAATCTGATTTCTTTGGTTATTTCCTGTGATAACAACAGTCCTGGAAGACTTCTCCAAACAAACGGAACAACAAATATTCATCATGACACCAACAGACAAAATCAGACTTAGAATTTGTCATGAAAGACTAGAAGAATCATGATACCACAACTGCTCAGACACTCATTTAGGGATGATATTGTAACTAGATGTCGTATTTCTCTTCCAAGCAATGCTAACTCTTAGAATACAAATAAGACCTTCCTGATAAATGAAATGCTTTTTCAATTGGGTATGTAAAAAAAACCCCAACAACAAGGTTAGTTTGGTCCAACCAACCATCCTCATAGACTGTACAAGCAAAACTTACCTGTGAGGTTAATCTGCAGTTTTGTTTTATCTTTAGCCATATTGAAACATTCTTTAGCTTTTTTATACTCATAGTAAAACAAAAATGTATAGGCACACTCAAGGTGGAACTGAACTGCTAAGTGCCAGCTTTCACCACTTGTGAACAAAGCTTCTGCTTCTGTCACTGAAAGGTAAGAAAACAAAAAGAGATCAGGATGCAGTCTAGATGAATGATATTTTAAAAATACATTTAAAATATCATGAGAGAAAGTCTGTTGTTTTTTACACCTTCACACATTTAAAAATTCACTGACAGTGTGTAAAATATATGCATGATTTAAAGCATTTTTCAAGTTTTATTATTAAAGGATTTATTAAGGATTACTACTAGAAGGGAGCCCCTGGTGGTCTAGTGGTTAAGGATACGGCACTGTAACTGCCGAGGCCCGGGTTCGATTCCCGGTCGGGGAAACTCCCCGGGCAGGTGGAGCCCGTTAGCCCTGTAAGGCGATCCACCTACGTCCTGAGGACCTCGCTGCCACTGTCCAAGCTCGCTTGGCCCCGGCAGATGAACCTTAGGATTAAAGGGTGGGCTCAGTTCTGCGCGCACTGTGTCCCACCTAAAATAAATCCAATGCGCAGGCTGGAAGGCGGACAAAGACCTTCCACAGGTCTTCGTTCGCGAAGTCTGGCCATTACTACTAGAATAAAGAAAAGTTCAGTCTTTGCTTATATTTTACAGCAAAGCTGAATTGTAAACACCACTTTTGCAGAAAGTAAACAACTATAATTGTAGTGGACCTGCTAAAGAACATAAGAACTCAGAATACAAAATATTGAGGTAATATCCACCCCCTTAAGCAGTAGGCTTCAAATGTGAAAGTTTGAACAGGAGACTGAGCATAGAAAAGGGGCTTGGGATGCTACGCATTTTCTGTTTGACTGGTTTTGTTTGTGTGTGGAGTTTTTGTTTGGTTGGTTTTTAATAATTACTGATTTGCTGAGTGTTAAAGATCATATTTTCCATCTGAACAGGAGAAAATACCTTTGTAAACAGGTCTGACTTCTTTAGGAAAGATGCCGTTTTTTCATCCAGAATAAAAGCACTTGTATTTCTAGTCTATTTAAGTTCTATAAAAATACAGCAAGTCACAAGGGAATATTCCCATGGAGTAAAATAAAGACTATTAAGTTGAAAAAATTCATGTCAATTATTCTTAAATGCATCTTAAACAAATGCAAACAGATTTGCATTGACTCTTCAGCATGGTTTGAGCCACGAAGTCCTGAAGGGCTACAAGACAGTGAATGTGCACATGCATGTAACATGTGGAAACATAAAAATGCAACTTTCAAATTCAATTATGTTGATTCTATTTCAAAGGAAAAAATCAAGTTATCGTCTATAATCATACAGTACTATTTGATTTTCCACAGCTAACAAGTTCCAGTGATATAAATACAAAACTGCTGGTGCTAAAGCCATATACAGTGCTACAACGAACTCCAGTGATACACTGGGAAGGAGTCTTATCGCTACCTATCTAAGTATAATTTACTTACATGCTTGATAAGTTTAGGCATTTGAGACTTCAAGGACCTTGGGGAAAAGCTTCACATCATGATCAGTACTGATGTAGTGGCACAGAAGCACTGATATCCCAAACTTAAGATATCCTTCTGGCACCCCACACCATGTTTGATGGATGTGAAACTGCACTGAGTCTCACTGGATTTGCATAACAGTTGCTTCAGAACATGAGGGAATCGCTACATTTGTCTTCTCTTCAGGTGATGATACTGACCTTACACTTGGAAAAATGTATTTTCAATAGAAAAGATAATTTCTCCTAAGTTTTAAGGTCTTTTTCTCTAGCAACTAAAACAAAGTTTTCTTGAGAAGCCAACACACAACAAGCGAGTGGGCTATTCATGGCTTAATCAAAGACTATTTAAAAGGTTTATTAAGTATTTAATCCATGGAATATGAAGGTACTTGTTTGAAATACCAAATGGCTTCAATTAGAAAATAAACAAACTGTCAGAGGTAGCAGAGAGCAAAAATTGTCCAGAAGAAACTCACTACAGACTCAGGTGTATTTTACAATGTCTTTTCTGAAAACCATATACAAGAGTGTCAAAACAGGTCACTGTTAATAGACATCTTGGTACTTACTTAGTATTTGTGCATATGCAGCAGCATCCTCCACATAGATCAGGGCTGTACAAACTACGGTATCTCTACCCACTATCATCTAGACTGTGAATTTTAATTAATTCTTTGATTATGTCTCTTTCGGTTCTGCTCCCATTATTTAGGTATTTCAAAGAAGAAATTACAGTCACATAAATGTGCTACAGATTTCTCTATGAGACTTTTCATCCACTTAACAGAACCCAAAAGTGTCATCATGTGCTCTGCATTCTCCAAAGTTAACATAAGAAAAGTGTTCTGTCCAACAAGAATTGCAGTACTGGAATAGAAGTGCAAAAGCACTGGCACCTAAGTGTCTTTGATGTGGGACACCTACGGAACACATACTCAGTACAACCAAATACCTAGAAATGAGCAGAAAGCTATTGACAAGTCAATTGCTCTTTAAATAAATATTATAAACACATCTCCTTAGCCTTGTTTATCTGAATAAAGCATATAAGCACCACTTATTCCATAATATAAAATCCACAGAAACTTTTTGGTATTTAGAGTACATCCATTCTGGAAGTACTATACAACCTAACACATAAATATTTAAGCCTTTCTACATTAAAACTCAGCAACAACAATTTTGTCTCAAAAAGCAAACTATCAAACTAAATAAAATAACAAAATTTTAAAGTTACAGGCTAAGGAGACTTTTATTTCAACTGCAACAAAAACCTTCCATTCCAGTTGTTTTAGCATCTAGTCAAAGCATTAGGTCAGTTGTTTCATCACTGCAGAAGACCCAATAAAAATCCTCTGCTCAATTTCACTACTCTATAGCATCCCTGTTACTTATTTGGAAATTCTTCAAGGACCAAAACCCACTTCATATTTCACATACAATTTGCATGGCCTGAATCTATATATAGTTCAGATCAAAAAAGCTCCATTAAGATGCAGTCGAAGAGGGGAGAGTTAAGGCATTAGCTTTCTTTTTCAAAGTAAAATATACATGATAACTCATGATAACTAAATGCAATAGAAAACTTCTTAAATGTAATTGGTTGCAAATTTCAGGTTTGTGAATCAAAAGGCAAATTTTTATTTAACTACCTGTGAGCAGCAAATGTACATAAAAATTTGCCCTTTTTTTCCAGTTTTACTGGTTCCTGTAACATCCCTCTGGATGGCACCCCTTCTCTCCAGCAAGTCAACCACACCACACAGTTTGGTGTCGTTGGTAAACTTGCTGAGGGTGCCCTCGATCCTACTGTTCCTGTTGCTGACAGAGATGTTAAACAGCCCCAGTCCCAATACTAACCTGAGGACTCATGACTGGTCTCCAGCTGGAAATTGAGGCCTTGACCCCAACTCTGAGTGTGACCATCCAGTCAATTCCTAATGCACCAAGCTGCCCACCCATCAAATCCACATCTCTTCAATTTAGAGAGAAGGCTGTTGTGCACAACAATTCAAATGCTTTGCACAAGTCCAGGAAGGTGACGTCATCCACCACCACTGTAGCCCCATCACAGAAGGCCACCAAACTTGTCAGGCATGATTTGCCCCTAGCGAAGAAGCCATGTTGGCTGTCACCAATCACCTCCTTATTTTCCATGTGCTTTAGTGTAGTTTCCAGGAGGATCTGCTCTGTGATCCTGCCCGGCACAGAGATGAGACTGACCGACTGGTCTGTAGTTCCCTGGTCTTCTTTATTTCCTTTTTTAAAACTGAGAGTTATATTCCTCTTTTCTAATCAGTGGGAATTTCACCAGACTGCCACAACTTCTCAAATATGATGGATAGTGGCTTCTATCCACTTACATCCACAGGTCCTGAGAGAACTGGTTGAGGATCTCGTCAGGTCCCATGGACTTGTGCATCCTAACAGATATATACACTGCATAATTCAATATATATCAATATACAATTAATATAATATATATATATGACACAATTTTAATGTTGCCTATTTTCTCTACATATAACTCAGGAAGGTAACAAATCTCAAAACTTAGGTGGGTATAGAGAAAATAGAAAAAAGGAAGTTTATCACCACCATGAAGATATGAAAGAACAGTTCCTTTTAAAACCCCAACAAGCTCATTTAAATAAGAAATCAAATGTGTACAGAATGGCTTTAAGTGACCTTGTGATAAGCTAACAGTGCTAAACACAGAGAAATGAAAAAGCATATGCTCATTGTCATCTTAGAGGTTGACAAATAGCATGTGCCATAAAAGCCCATGTCAATTTAAGCTAATTCTATTCCCTCTCTACTCATTGCAGTTATATGTGTCTGATAAGCATCTTGTTGTGAGAGTTATGCCTCCAAATTCCCCTCACCTGTGATATCTTAAAAGTGATGCTGCAAGCCAACAAACCAACTAATTAGAAATATACCTTGTTTTATACAGGTCTGTGCAAGAGTAAATAGCTCAGGTGATCTCTCCTCTAACAGTTGCTGGTGAATATTCACACATCTTAGAGTCCACCAAGATAATGTCTGAAAGAAAATACAGATATTTCAAGTTAACAACAAGTATAGATGACTAAAAAAAAAAAAAAAAGAAAGAAGTGGCTTTAAGATACAGATTTTGTAGTTTATTCAAGTCTATTTTCTAAAAAATATAAACCTCTCCAAAATAGCTTTCTTATATAAAAAGCAAGCACTGACCTAGCATAAAGATGAACTTATCCAGGCATCTCTACAGTGCTCCAAGAGTTTGACTGGTTTTCCCTCTGTTCATTTCTCTAACTGCTCTTTGAACCCTGCAAATCTTTAGTACCACCATCTGGTAAGAAACATTGTGAACAGCAGACAAAAGAAATACTTGTGTGCACTTATTTTGGAGCAGCCACTTGCTACTTCGATTTCATACCTCCTAAGTCTTGTAACAGAAGACGACCAAAATAAAACCAAACCCCAAAACCCAGCTGCTTCTCACTTATCTTCTTTTGTGTCACATAGATGCATTGTAATAGACAGCCGTGATCTCACTCTTCAGCAATCCTTCTGGCCTGAAGAATCCTAAACTATTTAATTACTGTTTGTAGGTAAACCGTTCAGTATTTCCAATCATCCAGTGTTTCCCTTCAGTGTTCTGTTTAACCTTTTTTTTTTTTTCTTCAGGTGCAGGCATAAAGGAAACTGAGAAAGTCAGAAAAGGACCAGCACTGCTCGTGAGAAAACCTTACAATCACAGTCAGAAGTACTAATGTTTTTACATGGAACTTTAGAAGGGCAAATACCTTACTGAACTAAGTAACCATTCTGTAGCAGGCAGAGATGAATCACAACTCAGGAAATACCTGATTTTACAAAGCTATGTACACAAAGCATAAGTTCCCCAGAGTCTCTTATCCCTCTCTCTAGTTACAACAGGTGAAAATGCATAGAAAAGTGAATTTTAATGTTCTAGTCTCAAAACTACATTTATAGTTATAATCTGTGAATGTAGAGCACACTTCTACAAAGGCTTTAATGATTACTATTTATTCTGCTGCTGTTAGCACACCCATAATTTTCTATGAAACACATGTTTGATTGCTTTCGAGGCACCTATCTGCTGAGCTTTTTATAGAGGTATGCTTACATCAGACCAACCAAAGGACTGTACAGTATTCAAGCAGAAACATCTAAACCACTTACATGTAGCTAACTCTAATGTCCCTAGAAAGGAACAATCAAAAAGAATAATAGCATCTATTTCAAAAAGCAATGGAAGATGACTTTTGATATCAAGCTGAACAGAGTAAAAGCACAGAGACAGATTTTGTGAAAAAGGTCAAATCTCAACATTTCATCACTTATTTAGAAACCTAAAGGTAATTTAATTTAGAAGATTCAAATTACTTGAGTTTAGCTTTATACAATAAAGTATTCATTTTCTGAACTGAGTATCTGGTTTAACGATACAATTTCCCAAGGCCTTATACTTACCACTCACGAATGTTAGAATCAGTGAGAATATATTGACAAAATTTCAGATAAGCCAGCTGAGCTCTGTACAATATTTATCAGAAATGTTTTTTGGGAGCCAAGTTGAGAATTTTCAGATTATTTTTAAGCATTTAATCTTCCATGTACAATAGCATTTTAAAATAATACAGGGCTTTATTAATGCTTTAAATAACATATTTTATCCTGTGTTCAATTTATTAGCACTAATATTAAAGAAACAATAATATTAGGAGGTTACCTTTGAATCAAGCTGAAATGAGAAAGAATAGCAAGCTTTATCTGCTACATTGACCTGTTGATGAAAGTAGTTTTTATCACTTGTTGCCTTTGAACTACTATCCAAACTTGATGTAGCCACAAGTAATTGAACTGTATAGAATAAAGCCCCCCATTATGTCACTCTTAGCGGAGGCAGCAAGGGATTTCTCTATACCAGGTACATTTTCTGTTTTCCTGACTGACCCAGTTGCTGAAATTCAACAGCACTCATCTGTGAACAACAGGGAAAACGATGGAAGAACTTGGCTTCCAGAAATGCAGTAGAGCCAACATCTCCTACACAGTTTAATTCATCACTCACACAAAGACCCAGCTGGGAATGGATGTTGTCAGCCAAGCATAAAGAGGGACCATGTGGCATTTTGATCTCTAGCCAAATTCTGTTCAACTGGAATTCAATAAAGAGAAGTTGTTGCTGTTAAAAGTCCCCCAGTTCCAGAGAGCCCTGCTACCAACCAGCCTGCTGCTGAACTACAAAGGAGGCAGAAACGAAAACCCTATCAAAGGCGCTTCATCATATCTTCTTATTTTTAATGTGCATGCACAACAGAGATTTAAGGCAGCCTTTGCATGGATGTCTGCAGAAGAGGTAGAGGACAATGACAAACAAAAGAGAGGACCTCCTTTCCATCTAGAACTCATGACTTCTAATTCATACGGTCATGGTTCATAGTAACAAAGCTTGTTAAAAAGGACGGAGCATATGTAGGCTGCGCTATAGGGCATTCGCATTCTGTCAAATAATACCACAAAGTATGTGTCTTAAGAAAGTTGCTTTTCACTATATTTTCTAATTTTTCCAGCTAATGAAGGTACCTTTCTTTTTTCTGGGGGAAGACAGTGAGTAAACAATTTATCTTTAAGAAAAAGATACTTGTGATTAATTGCAATCTCTTTATCCAAAATGTTTCTTAGACAGAAAAACCTCAGAGCTACAGGCAAACAAATGGAAGTTATACTGACTCAGTGAGGTACAAAGAAAAAAAACAATGAGAGAACCAATTAATGAGTAGCAGGTAGTCATAGTCATTAGTCACATATTTCTTACCTGGAGAGATGCAAGTTTGTGTCTTAAGTTCACAAGGATTATCCTGGCTATAAGCAGCAAAATAGGATGAGAAGTCAAGGTATAGACTGATTCACCATCTAGAATCAACATCTTCAGAATAGTTGCATGCAGCACTTTTGGCTGAAAGAAGAAGAGGAAAAAAATATGGCAAGTTTCAGGAAACTGAAGTTTATAAACAAATAATGTAATATAGAATTAGGAAAAATACCTATTCACGTATTTAAGGAAAACGTCTGTTCAAAACATTTAAAAAAATATCATTGTCTTTTGGAGTCTCAATCTTTTACCAAGTCATGGTGAATTCTCCATTTTTTCTTGCTGTCCTACACCACATCAACATGATCTGAAACACATGATTTCCTCCCACCTGAAATGCATATGCCATTTGGCAAACTATCCCCCTAAACACATTCCAGTAATATAATCCTTCCCATGATCAAAGGAGAAAAGCTTGCAGTAAATCCATGCCATTCAATTTGTAATCACAGAAATAAAATAATTTTATAATTAATCCTACAGCGCTCAAATACACTAGATATTCCTGCAGTGATGTCAATATGGGTTATCATCTTCTTTCCCCAGAGGGAGCTTCCTGTTAGAATGGCATCAGAGCAGCAATACTACAGCAATTCTTCCCTTTGTCCAATAAATTAAAACTTTTCCCTGCTTTGGATGCATTCCTGTATGACATACTCTACAGTAATTCTTTCACTTAATGGGTTTGAGGTAGCTCTCCAGGGAATCTGGAGATTGTCATCTGACAGTCACCTATTCTTCTCTCCCTTTTAATGCAATGAAAGCATTCAAGCAGTTAATCTTCAGGCTCAGGGAGATGTCCATTCATCAGTTTATTCCTGGTTCTCATATGGCAGGTTTCCTTGGCAAACTAAAAAAGTAGTGATTTTGTTTTCAGCTGGTATGAAAGGGGCAGGAAAAGGGAATGGAAGGGAAAGAGCAGAAGAGATTAAAAGACAGCTTGCATTGAAGTCATTGGCCTGAGAAAGATTCTTAATCAGTCCACTCAACCAGGATAAAAGTTATTTGAATCAATTTCAGCTTTTTAAACTAAACAGGTAATGTGAATCTTAAGTTATATGAAACTCTTTTCAATACCTTTATCAACAGGTTACACTGAAAACAAAAGTTGTTAAGCCACATGATTCCCCTACTTTATTTTTTATGAACAGAGTAATCTTTAAGTTCATCCTGATTTGCTAAGGTTTTTTTCAGTTTGTATTAACACTGAAAATTCTTCTACTTTGCAGACAATGACTTGGGACTTTAATTTAGTCAAAGGGGAACTCTTGCACATCACTGCAGTCATTTCAAATCCACTGTGAAAAACAAAATCTACAACAGTCTGACACACCGCTTGAGAATAAGGGAAAGAAACTGGCAAGTGGAAGCATACCAGATCTATCCCACCTCTAGTGATTCTCAAAGGAATAACCTTACTAACATCTCTGATTCTGAGATAGGAGAGCCATCATTCAGTACTTCTAAAGATTAGTTTTTCAAATACACACAACACACACACACACACACATGTGTAGTGGGACATAAAACAATTTTCAATTTAATGTAACTTTTCCCCCCATCTGCACCTTTTTGATTCTTTCTATAATCAAAGCAGACCACACTTAAAACAGTCAGTGGAAAAGCAAAGAAGATAAAAGCTTTGTAACAGAACCATTTTCAAAAACAGCCTTGCAATGCCAGTTATCTCTCCTTGTCTAAGCACTGTAGCAACAAATTAATCTCAAATTCACATTTCAAGTCCTTTCACTGCAAAACCCAGTCCTTCTAATGTAACATTACAAAGAATGTAATGAGGGAGGGAGAAGGGAAAGATGATATGTCACAGCATTGACAATAAGCCAACAAGTCTTAGAGCCAAAGAACTGCTATCTTCTATTTTAATAAATCCATATTCTTTTCCATGAAACAAATCCCATATAGAAAAGCAGACATCCTTTACCTTTAGTTGAAAAAATCTAAACCAACATTCATCCTTCTATCTTATGCTCCAAGACAGCATTATCAATGTGGAATTCACTGCCCTGAGGTGGTCTTTAAGATGAGAGAACAGCTACGAGTAAGCTGTTCTCATTTAAGTTTTTACAGTTTCAAGGACTGAATATTTAAGAATCCAAGTCCACAAAAATCTCTAAAACATTGGTTAAGAGTAAAACCAAATTTTGAGCTTGTGTTGTCGTGTTTAAACAGATAAATGTTCAATGAGTTAAACGTATTGTGTAGCTCAAAAATTTCACACATCTCCACAGCACAAGACTTGTTAATATGATATTCCTGACCTAGTACACCTCGGTTAGATTATTGAGTTTTTCTATTCTTCACCAAATCTGCCATCAAAACATGTAATTATTTTATTCAGGAATAATTTTCTTAGAGTACAGAAACATATGCTAGATAATTACTTTATGAATACATGCAGAGAAATCTCTGAGGTGGTCATCCAGTTTCTTTTGGACCTGCAGGTGGTTCTGTTCAACCACTTCTTGACTAAATAACACAAATGAAGCCCAACTCACTCTTGATACATATTCCCTATAAGGAAATAAATTCCTTGTAATGGATACTTTGCTCCATTTTCAAGAGAGCATTTTCCAAGTGATGGTATTAGGAATCCCCCCTTTTTTCTATATTCATAGCAAAGGAATGTAGGTCAAGATTGTTGGGTACTTTAGCCTCCATATTTAGCCTTTATCATCCAATCTTATATTCCTCACAAGAGGAATCTGCAAAATCTTCAAAGCCTACATCTTACTGGTCCCCAGTATTCAAACAACACAGTATTTCACTGGGATCAGACTGGAAGCTACAAAAAGTCCATCAGGAGCTGTTGATATATGTATTTTGGGGATTCCTACCAGTTATTTACATGTATTATCAATTAATACATGGAGATCTTCTTCCAAATGTAGCTTCTCACTGTTACCAGCCATATTGTACTTATGAATATGAAATCAGACAACAAACAAAGCAGCTTGTCCTCACAACATTCTTACTGCCATCAGTGGTCTTAATTAGTACTACTACTACAAAGCTTTGTCCATTTCATCTACTGAAAATACTAAACAGTATGAGCCAATACGCAGAAACTCTGAAATTTAAGACAGTGACAGTTCTTTTAAGACAGGAGCCCGTTCCTACAAGCCTACTTATTATAAGCACTTAGCTCATTAATAATGCTTTAATCTAACCCCAACAAGTTTAAGGCCAGAAATACTAATCCATTTTAACTGAAATTCAGTACTTTTAAAATCTTCCTTTAACACAACTCACTCATTAAAAAACCTCAGAATAGACTATCAGTCAGACTATTAACTGGTGTGGTGAAGTCTCACACTTATTACAGAAAACTGAAATACACGTGATGATTACGATGCAACTTCCATGCATGGACTCCAAAAATTACAAGTCAGCTCTGCAGGACATAAAAAGGAAATTCTAACAGAGCACATGACTTTATTCGTAATTTCAAGAGAAGGCTGAAATCAATTTGAGGAAAGGGAAATAATATACACATACTCATGAATATTGTTCATGGAAGACATCCAAGAGACCCCCGCCAACAACTCATCTAAGAGAGGCTATTTTCTTTGTTCTTCACTGAAATTATAATCTCATGCAGTCTTACTGTACTCATAAGAAAAAAAAGTTATCTGGGAGCAGAACGAAACCAAGGCTAATCCAATAAAGTGTTCTGAAAATAACAATTACAGTTTTTTTTAAATATTCCTGAAATAAATGAGGCATTGTAGGACTGAAATTAGTGACATTACTTAGAGCAAGCTAAAAGAAACGTGAAGACCTAATTTTTTAACCTTGACGTGGGAAAAGATCCTTTTAGTTTGAAAACCTGAAAAATGGAACGCCTGTTTAAAAATAGATTGTATCAGTCTTGATGACAGAATATGGAAGCTTACAACAGATGGAGAAAGTTATAGTTCTATTTTTAACCCACTTCTTCTGAATATCTGTGTAAACAAGAGAGGAACGCTGGATTAATGGAAACACAAAAATGTCAGTTTATTGGTATTGTCAGATATTGACATTATCATTTTTACACTGTTTATATACTAAGAATCCTTGGAATAAAAAGTAAGTACATAAAGATAAAACATAATTCAAAAGCCTTTGAATTAAGACATTTAATAAAGAGCCTCTATGATATTATATTCTAGCACATAACTACCTACTGCTCTTGGAATTAAAAACAAACACTAAAGTGTCAGAAAAAGATAATACAGATAGCAGTAATAAAGGTAAAGTTCTGCCTGAATGCATAAATAGCTAAACCTTGAAGCAATATCTACGTCTGATGCACTACTCATTAGAAATAAAAGTATGTTCAAATCTACTTTCCTCTATTATCTCTTGGCAATTTAGTTTCTGCAATACCACCACTGCATAAGCAAACATTTTTCAATGCATTACATTCACAGCCACAGCAGAACTGTAGGAGAAACTAAGGAGATCGTGTACTCCCTTATTCAACAGGGAATTAGTGTCTCATTCTTCCACTAAGACAGATAATAAGTAAAATTGCCTGGAAAAAGGCTTTGGGGTGACCTAATTGCAGTCTTCCACTACCTGAACGAGCCTAAAAGAAAGACGGAGAGGTCCTTTTCACAAGGGCATGTAGTGACAAGGTAAGAGGGAATGGTTCAAACTGGCCGTAGGTTTAATTAGATATTAGCAGGAAATTCTTCACTGTGAGAGTGGTGAGACAGTGGAACAGGCTGCTCAGAGAAGTTGTGGATGCCCCATCCCTGGAAGTGTTCAAGGCCATGTTGCATGGGGCTTTGAGCAACCTGGTCTAGCGGAAGGTGTCCCTGCCCATGGTGGGAAGGCTGGAACTCTATGATCTTTAAGGTTCCTTCCAACCCAAACCATTCCACGATTCTGGGAAGTGGTTAACAGAAATTATGAACACTGTGTTTTTAGAGATCTGTGAGTTTTGTCAGCCACAGCAATCCTATGAACATTATCTTGGGCTGCAGCCTCTGTGTTAGACTGCAGTCTGTGCATACACACTAGCACAGAACATTGAGTTCTTCAGTAAAAAAACATAAAAGAATATTTAAATATTATAATATTACGTATTACAAACAAATTATAAGAGGAATGAATGAAGTTAGGTTTTATTACTACACATAAAGGCAAATTCAACTCCTTTTTCCCCTCAGAAGTAGCACACTTCAAAATTTCTTCTAACCCATTTCACACCCTAGAAGGTTGAGTACACTTGTTTTCCCCCGTTACTTATTTAGTCATCAGAAGATAAGATTTGAATTTCTAGCATCAAAAATCAAGTGAAAAATAAACCTATACATACACACTGTGTCAGCTCTCAAAGACAAACCAAACTGATAAACATCTATTTAAAAAAATACAAACAATGCTGTATCTGAATTAGTTATTTAGAAATAGAACTCTGTAAATAAACCTAAGGCAGGACTTCATGAATTATGGAAAACATGCCACAATAAGGAAACAGAGTGAACAGCTTTATGTGAAACTTTTCATATACTCAAACATCCCCTCATTTCACAGTTCACAGCATTTACGTTGCTCATGGTCCTTACTTTATTCACAGTGAAATTCTAAATTCATGCACAGATTTAGCATTAGCAGCCTACTGATATGTTCTTCTATGAGACACTGCAGCAATCAGTATTTTACCACAGTCTTAATCCCAAGGGAAAAGTCAAGAATCTGTGCTGAATCACAGGTGAGGAGATTCACAAGATGGACTATAGTACTGCCATGAGAAACAGTACACCCGTCACCAAAAAAAAAATTAGGGTGTTTATTAGTTACCTACATGAAACGATGCTTAAATACATAAAACTGACAGTCCTCAGTTTCACCTCCTACATACGCTTCGCTTCCCGAAGCTCTATTCGCATTAGTATTTTTGTATTAATACTACTACAATTCATTTGGCATTCTAAAGCCTTGCAGGATAGTGAACATCCAAAACTACTGCTCTCTTAGTATCTGCCAAATGCTCTGCTATTTGCAAGATATGCAGCTTTTACCTTCCCCTAAGGAGGGAAAATTTCTAAGCTATTTGATTCAGCTAAGAACATATCCCAACATAAACACATAAAAAGTTCATTGACTGCAAATGCCCTTTGAGTAAACACTCACCTATATTAAAGTTAACTTCCCAATCCAAAACCAACATTTACAGCAGGAAATACCTTAAGTAGAGAAACAGTAACAACTTTTAGGACACTGCTGATAAAACTGAAGATGCTTGCAATAGCAACCAGTAGGACAGATGATTAAGGCAATTCATTCTAGCACCTCATCTTGCAGGTATACCTTCTCTGACACATTTAAGGGTTATGGCTATTTGTGAAAAGCAGTGACAATAAAAGGATAGCTTATTAAAATCCAAATATACCTCACTGAATTTCTGTAACAATGGAGGTGGCAAAAAATCCTGAAGATTTAACTGAACAGGAGGCCCAGTCCAATTGCTTTGAACAAAGAGCTGCAAACTGCCCACACCAAGTAGAAACATCAGCCTCTGCCTGCAATATAGATAAGAACAGCAATTAGCAACATATTACATTTTTACTTAAGGCTACAAGAGCTGATTAAATCTTATACTAGTTCAAAACCCTCAGCCTTAAAAAAAAACCAAAATCACTCCCCTGTGAGGAAAATACGATAAATGTAGTATTCAAGAATGCACATAGGAAACTAAAAGGCTTGCAAATATGTTTGTTTATAACAGTTGTAATTAATGACAATGTTTCAAAATTTAAGGCTGCATATAAATATCAGAGATCACAAGATTAGCAAAGGATACAGATAATCCATTATTTGCCCAATGCATGGTTGTCATATTTTCTTATACATCTAAATCTCAGCATTTTAAGATAAAAGATACTGCATTATCAAAAAGAGCAAGTTCATTTTTGTTTGTACACAGCTGTTTATTTTCACTCTCTCTGATAAAAAAATTAAATGACATCAAAACAGTTCAAAACTGCCAGCTCCAAGTGGATTCAGATACTTTGGCAGCAAATATTATCTCATTAAATCATGCTTTTTAATTTAAATAAAATTTATTGAAAGATGAAATTATGAGACTTTATTTCACTTCTGAAACAAAATACGGTAAAATTTATTTACACAATTAAGCTCATCTTGCATTTTTATATTATTTCTTTATGCACATACAGTAACAAATAATCCATATAGTCTGCACAAGCTCTCAGAATTTAATGGTTGATTAACAGGTGTAGAGTTTTAAGATTTATATAAACTTCTGGTTTGTCTTCTGATACAATACGGTTCTAAGCCATTAAGGCATTATAAGGTCATGTGCCGATACAGAAACTATCACATATATAACAGGCCTCCTAAATACAAAAAAATTAGCATTTTAATTGTGCTGGTTTGACATAAATACTGGTATCTCAAGGAGCATAAATGAATCAGAAAAACATAGTCCTTTTTTCCTGTTAAACAGGAAATTAAAGACGCACGAGTCCTCCAATTGAAACAAAAGGATGAAGTGTTATACAACCCCTTAATAACCAAAGTAAAATAGAAAAGCCACACACAAACAAGCAGCTGGTGGGCAAGAATGTAACAAAAGATGTAGAACAATAAGAAAGCAGGGGTGGGGAACATTTAATTGAAAATAAAATAATAAAAAAAGAACATACGCTTCAGAGGAGTTAAAGAACAAGAACTGGCATAAAGAGTTCTTGTCCAACAAGACAAGGTACCATTTACTAGCTGCCATTATTCAGCCAGTAACTACCTACTAGGAAATACTATTTGAATAAATATCCGAGATTACTATTAAACTTCCAAATAATTCAAGAACACAAAGCACTAACAATTACTGCATACTAAATTATTACCATTCCACACAAAATATCCACATTGGCATATATGTACTTTTCCTCCCATGATAAAATCCGTACAAAAGCTTCTCAAAGGTAACATACAGAATAATCAACTATCTCTGCACTGTGATTTGACACACATACTTCAGTCTTTCAAAGACTCATTTTTATTATTTTATCATTTATACTATTTTAACTAATAACTTTTTATGTCATTATTTTAACATTGCTGATACCTATCTGGAAAGCCAACTTCCTTGAAGTCTTGGCACAGTTTTATCCACGCAGAACACCTCTGGATAACCAAAACCATTACTTTGGCTGGGATACTGTTTTCCCACAGTTCAATTTATCATCAAGTTTCTTTTTTCACCCACCCATTTTCAGATTCATGACCAACTTCCAGTCTCCGTATCACACACTCTGTATCAGAAAGTCAATGTCAAACTCTAATCCCTGCAAATGCTAACCTCCCTTGCCTATGCTTATTTTGTTTCCAAGGAAAAAAATAATTCAGTCTTTCTGACTGCCCTTCACACTTACAGCACAGACCTGCAGAGGTTCACCTCTCAAAGCCTGACTGAAAACTGCTCTTCTGTGTTGCCTGAAAGGCAACAGTGTCTGTTGCTCATGTCTCTTTAGTATGGTGATCTACGTAGTTGAATTTATTTTGTACTTATCCTTAGACGTGTCTATCTTGTTCTTCCTCTATCTATGTGAATGGGGGTTTTGCTGCCCTTTCTTAGCAGTTTACACCACACCAAGTACAATTGTTCTCCATGATGCAAAATCAGATGCTTATATACACTCCACTCTAACATTCATACTTCTGTATCAAATCTTCCTGAAATTCAGAATAAAGAATAATAGTGTATTTGTATTTGAAAAAATAATGGATTTGCACACAATGCTAGAAGTTACAAACAAAATAAGAGTGACAAAATATTCAATAGCCCCACTATGCTTAAGATGTGATTAGGTTACAGGTTTTAGTTTGGAGAGCTTTTCTTTTTAGTGCAGCCAGAAATTACAGAATAGAAGTCAAAGTAAACTTAAACAATGAATTGTTATTTTTGCAATTCATGTACATCAAAGCAAGCTGCTGCAGAAACAGCAAGAATTTCTTCATTTTTGTTTTTCATGACACCGGTTACCCAACCATCAGATGTGCCAAGAAAAATACCACCAATACCATTCAGTGTTCAGGTTCGGAAATCATAACAAATTTTATTGTATGGATTTCTTTTGCAAAGTTTGGTACTCATTTTATATGTTGAACAAAGTAAAAGAATACACAGTCAATAAAAACCAGCGTTAGTGTTCCTTTAGATTTTGGAACCAAACACAAGAGACTTTCAAGCTGTTTTGCAACAAGCTCTCTGAAAAAAATGTATTTCTTCATTGTGTCCTGCACACTATTTCCTTCCAGTCTTTAGAATCAAACTGTAGGCCAGGTAACGAGTGTACCTCCTTCACGTGGAGCTCAGGAAAAAAAGTATTCCTCCTCTACATGGGCTACACGTATCTTATTGCTTCATCCTCTACAATTTCCTGATTTAAAATACAGTTATGAAGCTACATTTTCTGTAGACAATA
Source organism: Pachyramphus minor (assembly GCA_013397135.1). NCBI lineage: Eukaryota > Metazoa > Chordata > Aves > Passeriformes > Tyrannidae > Pachyramphus > Pachyramphus minor. The sequence continues at coordinate 637,706 of VYXB01010422.1, forward strand.
ACTGTTAACCATTGAAGTGAGTAGCAATAGCAGGAAAAAAGTAGAAGAAAAAAATCTCCTATTCAATACATTTGTTGTAAGAAATGCCTCTTTTTCAGGCTGTAAAGGTTAAAAGTGCCATAGTGAAAACATGTCTGGGGTAGGGGAAGGAAGCAAGCCGTTAAAACTATAGAAAAAAAGTTGCAGCAAATTTTAGAACGCTGCTAAATCATTTTCCTTACAGAACCATGGATTTGAAAGTGGAAAAAGTTACAGGCTATATCCAAAGAAATTACCATTTAGATCCAAATTTTGAGCTATTTTGCCCTCAAGCTGTTCAGTTTTAGCTTCAGAAAAAGAACTCACTAAGAGTTCTTTTAACAATATAATAAAACCATACTTTGTACTGTGTTTATATTGTGCTAAAAGAATAAGATTAATATAATCCAACTTTCTGTTTTTGATTGAATTCAACTCCTGCTGAGTTTTTAAATCTCTAGAATTACAACTTTCAGTTCAGGGGAAAAAAATCATATATTTTAATTTATCCCATCTACAAAAAGTCACAAGAAAACCACGTCTAACTGAATTTTCTGGGCTAGAACTTACGAGGTTTGCTGCACTCCTTTGAATCACTCAGTAGAAAAAGAACATGACATTTTATGTATTAAAAAAATAGACAAAAAGTTTCATCATAGGCCACGCAAGGTCAAGATGCAAAAGTTACATTTGTTCCTTCCATAAGGCAGGACATAGGGCATGCAGGAAAAATAACTATATAACACATTTTAACCCATAAAGTCATTGGAGACACAGAACAGATTTAAACAGTGCCTACCTAAAATAGTAAATTATCTGTCTTTCAGATAAATAACTTCAGTACAAGTTTTTCTATCAAGAGAAAGTTACAACTTACTTACTTCTGCACCCAAAGCTTCTTAAATTATTATTAATGGAGCTGAAAAATTCACTTCACTGCTACATACCAAAACGTTTCTGGCAGACGCCGATACATTTTGAAAACTACACGCTTTCATTCTGAATTAAACTTCAGGCTGTAATTTTGGGCAGAAAACCCTCTGCTTCAGAGAAGCTAAATATTGCAGATCTGCCTCCATATCTTCTGGCAAGGGGTCTTCTGATGCTGCCTAGAGTTGCAGAACAAACTAGGAAAACCTCAAAGACCAAAGAGCTGAAGCATGAGCACCCAAGCTGCCTGCAATAGGAGTGCACTATGGCAGAATACATAAAAAGTTTCATGATCTAGATTATCATTACCTTCAAGAAGCTAAATGGTTCATTACTGCAGCAACACATTTCAAGCAATGATCTGGATCAATATTGGGTCTGTTTCAAGACCTGACAGGTTTTTCTTGCCTTGGTCATATTATTCAGAATAAACTATTGCAAGATGATAGAATCTAGTAATATTGAAAAATCCCTCCAGCTAATATTTAACAGTAACAGCACAACAAAGTAATTTAAAAAAAAAAAAAAAAAGGAAAAGGCCTACAGAAAAACGCATGGGAAAAACTTCCTGCACATTCCAGAAACATCAGAAGACAGGAACACATCATATTGTGTTCCACACTAGAAGATAAGCTTTTGACACACTGTGATCACTAACAAATCTCAGCTCAATATTTTAGATGTGTCAACTACTTTTTTTTTTTTTGATATTGTAGCAAAAATTCTTGGGTTTACGTCTGTCATACCAAAACACACACATTTGTACTCAGCCTGCATTTACTGGCAACACAGTACTTTCCTCTTCCATTTATTTTTTTCATCTATACCATCTTTTATCTTTTGCTCTTCCTCCGGCAAATTTTTTTTCAGCCTTCACCTTTTAAAATGAATATATATATATATCTATATCTACCCCTAGCATGACAGATTTCAGCCTACTCATGATTTACACAGCAAACTGTAAATAGTAAATTCAGACTCATTAACAGCAACAATTAGCATATGAAACACAATTAATAGATAATCTATTAGAGAAAGTCTTGGGAAGAAAATAATTAATTGAAGAACAGCATCCACAAGTTACTCATTACTTATTTTACATTAAGAAGAGTAGAACAACCTTACTGTAAATCAGACTTAGAAATACAGGTGTTGCTCAGACAGTAACATTACATGGTGCTTCAAGTAGTCACATAAATGTAATGCAACATTTCACATGGTTTGATGATATATGGCAATATGAATTCACATTTCGGTCTTTGTTATACCAGCAGCTTCTGAGGTAATCACTGCAAATAAAGCTAATATTTTTAAAAAAAAACCATATCACAATATCATTATTTCTTTCACTGGATAGTCATGAATAGATGACCAAGGGAGTGGGGGGAACAACCCAAGAAATTTGTTTTCTGCTTTCCTGTCAGTACACAAATTTTGAAGGCCCTACATCACAAATTATAACTGGTTTTAAATGCCTTTTGTAAAAATCAAACATAGCCTCTATTAATCTTCTATATAATAAATAATAATTTCCACCTTTCCACGTTATCAGCCTCTGCAGAACAGTCCAGATATGCAAGAATATGTTTCTCCAAAAAAGTGTCAATGTTCTCCTCCATCACAGATGACACACTGAAAAGACTGCAGATGGCTGAATTTGAAAATATTGCCTCATATTTCCCATCAAACATCAACTGCAATAATGATCCACTTTCTGGAAGAGAAAAAAAAAAACAAACACAGCAATCAGTATCAACTTGGAAACAATTTTGTCTTTCAAGACCTATTCAAATGAAAGTATATATATACCACTCCCCTTTACAGTAAAATCCTATAGATAAGACAATAACTTCAAAGACTGGAGAACCCATTGAGGGGAAATGCAGCAAATAAAAATGGTTCAATATTTGCAGAGTTCAGTGAATAAATTCTTGTGTAAAACCACAGAAACTACTCAGTCCTTCATTTATCCGCTTAGAATAATCACAAAGAACAGGTAATAGATTTTATTTTTATAAAGGAATTATTTTACCAAGATAACTATACTATCTCAATGAGAAACTTCCATATGGAGCAGATTCTCAGGAGTAACTACTAACATGGATTTAGATCCATGAATATTTCTTAAGCCTTTCAAGACAAAGTCATGAAATGCTACACACTTAATTTCTAAGAAGCTTCAGACTCATCAAGTTCTTGACCTAGGTTACAACTTCATTCACAGAAGTTATCTTCCCGTCTTTCTTCAGATGTGCTACAGTACAATCAATCTAGCAGCTGTTAGAACACTTTAACCATGTTAAGAACTTCTATTCTTGAGCAACATGACTTGAAGCCTATGCTGCAGCTGTGGCTACAACTCAAGTAGATGATGCAGATGTCAGTAATGGTGCAGCTGAGGAAATACAGAGGTCTGCATGGCCTAAGTGCCTTAATACAAATCTGTGCTTCCAACTGGGGACTGCAGCTCCCATGCCCTCCATGTTACTGTTGTTGCACTAATATTAGTAGCCGAGGCAGCCAATTTAACTCTAGCCCAGCTACAGATCCACACAAGCAGCAGCTGTGCAAGGGAGTGATCTGAATACCAACTCCAAGCTCATCCAGCAAAACAAGCATTCTAAATTTTAGAAATACAGGAAGACCAAGTACAGAACCACCTTCAGTAATAGCGACAGATGACTCCGTAGAATGGGTGATAAGACTCGTTCATTCTAATATCTCTGGACCACTCTGTTGACCACAATTTACTTTTGTTCTCTGCCACAATGGTCTACTGAATGATCTACATAATTTGTGGCAGATTATCTAAAAACCACTTTGAGCTGCACCTGGAAAGACATATACAAAGGAACAGCAGTGGTTCTGCAATGCTGCTGACATCATGCTCTCCCAAGGAATAGAAATAACAAGAAACTTTCTTCAGTCTACATGTTGGAGAGACTTACACCAACTAACAACTTCTTTATATTGGATTAGAGTTGCTCTGACAGAAAATGGTGCTGTTTGTAGAATAAACTGTGGGCTGTGGTACACTAATGAAGAATATTGAGGCCAGTAACATAACTGTAAGCACGTAATATTTGCTTTTGATTCTGTGTGTAGCTTCTTGTAAGACACTATACAAATTCAAGGCGACAGCTTTTAAATTTATTTTCAGGACCATAATTAGGAAGAGCCCATGTAAGTGATGACTAAGAATCATCACAAATCCCACCATTTTCTATCTCTATTGCAAGACAACTTACTTCAACAAGTCCTCCCCACATCTTATAGCAGCACACTAGTTAAAGTACCCCCAAAAAAACAAAGCTAAAAAAAAAGAACAACAAAACACTAAACAACAAAAAAAGCAATCACACCACAAACAGCATACACAGCTCTCGGTGAAAAGATTAGACAGATCTGACAGACGTCAGTCACATCAGCTACCATTCCTGGGATAGTACAAATGTTAAGGTCAAATAAAATGTAACATAAAGAAATAGAGCTGATTAGCTCTGTACAGTTCTTTTCCAAAATTCAGTAAGTGCTTAGGTAAGGATAATTGAGTCTTTCAAAACGCTACAAACTCTAAGCAACACAGCACATGACTTGAACACAGGGGTGCCGCCGAGGGCCCTGAAATACAGAAGCGTCTTTTCATGACAAATGTTACATTTTAAAAGTTGCTGCGTTCCCCTGCAGGAAAGCTGGGCCAGTAACAACCCAATCAAGTCCCCTCGAGTGACTCATTTTCCATCGATCCCTCAAGCAACTATGACCGAATAACTGATAAATATAGAACGGGCAGCTCATGCCAGACTTTTCAGTCCGACGTTCTGCTCCAGGAGCAGGCTTCACCTCATTACCACGTTTAAATAGACAGGCAGCCTCTCACTTGTGGGGCAGTCCAAGGCAGCCCCGTGATGAGGAGCCTCCAGAGCGCCGACACGAAGCGGGCGGCACCGGGCACCGGCACTGCTGCAGCCGCAGCCCCTCCACCAGCCGGACCGGCACGGAGAGGCCGAGAAACTCCGCGGAGCCCCCGCTCCTGTACCCTCGCTCCCGCCAGCAGTGCCGCTCCTGTTCCTCCAGCGTGACAATCCCACGGCCTCCCGCGCCCTGCGGCGCTGGCAAGAGCCCCCGGGAGCCCGGCGAGGAGCAGAAAGGGTGCCAGGGGGGTACAAGTCCTCGAGGGGAGGGAGCCGCCAGCTGTGGCTCCGGCTCAGCCTCGTGTCTCCAGACACCCACAATGAACAGGCACCTTTCCCCGCCGGGCCGGGACCTCCCTCACCTGCAGCCGCGACTTCGCCCTGCTTCCACTCCAGCGACTCCGCCGCGCTGAGAAAGCCCCTCAGCAAGGCGCGCTCCAGGGCCAGCATGGTCCCGCCGCCTCGGACCCGCCCCGTTCCCCACCGCCGCCACCGCCTCGCTCGCTATCGCGACCCCCGCGCCGACAGAGACACAGAAGCTGCCGGCGCGTCTCCTCAGCCCATGTGCGGGAAGCGGCCGCAGGGAGCCGCCATGACACTCGCGCGGGGCACGCTGGGAGCCGCGCTGGGCCCCGCCCCCGCGGGGTGCCGCCGAGGGCGGTGGCGTGAGGGGCGAGAGAGGGGCGGGCGGAGCCGGGGCTGGGCGTGGGTGGGGCGCGCTTTGTCCGTCGCGGGGGCTGGCGCTGAGCCCGGGCAATAACTACCTTGTGAGATAGCGGGGGTAGTCACGCACACCTGTGCAATTGCTTATGGAGTCTGCCCGAGTGATTCCCTGCGGAGAATTCCAGAATAGGTCAGGTTGGAAGGAACTACAGTGGGTCATCTGGTCCAACCTCCCTGCTCCAACAGGGTCATCGTGGCGCACATTGCATGGTTTGCGTCCAGGTGGTTCTCCAGTGAGAGAGACTTCACAACCTCCCCGGGCAATCTGTTCCAGTGCTCCGTCAGTGCACAGTACAGAAGTTCCTGCCCATGTTCAGGTGGAACTTCCTGGGCATCAGTTTGTGCCCGTTGCCTCTTGTCCTATTGCTCAGAGCCATTGAGAAGAGCCTGGCTCCATCCCCTTGGCATCCCCGCTTTAGATAGTCATACACCCTCTGTGTGAATTCTCTCTGGGATCCTGGGCAGGTGCAGGATGAGCTTCCCAGCCCTCAGGACCATGCTTTGGTCTGTCCCCGTGTTTATTTCAGCACCCGTCCAGACACCTATAGGAACACAGTCCTGCCTGTGTTTCTGCACATTTATCACGTGCCTGTACTGAGAAAAAAGGTCCTGCTCGTTCAAAATTGAATGAAACAGTTGGAACAATGAAAATGTTCTCTCAGAGCTGCCAATGAAACTTGAAGGGAATCAAGTCAGAAATCAGAAGGCCATCACAGCAGGGAACAAATTACTGATATAAGAAGATGAATGTTCTGAAAATTACTGTAAAGGTTTGCCATTAAGTGCAGTGTCAATTAAGTGCAGAAACAACTTGTCAATCTTAGTTTGTTATTCTTCAAAAATAAGAAGTCTCTTCATCATGCTTCTGCATCTAACATACTTTCTTAACGGAAGGGATTGTCAATTGCTGGAACAGGCTTCTGGGGGAAGTGGTGGAATCACCATCCCTGGAGGTGTTTAAAAGACATGTCGATGTGGCACTGAGGGACATGGTTTAGTGGTGGGCATGATGGTACTGGGTGAATGGTTGGATTTGATGATCTTAAAGGTCTTTTTGAACTGAAATGATTCTATGATTCTATAATTGTTAAAATTTGAGGAATACTTAATGCAGCTTTTTATTTAGGTGACTGTAATAAGTTTTTTCCTATATGGGCATTAATAGAATTATAGAGCCATAGAATGACTTGGGTTGGAAGGAACCTTAAAGATCATCTAGTTCCAACCCCCTTGTCATGGGCAGGGACACCTCCCACTAGACCAGGTTGCTCAAAGCCCCATCCAACCTGGCCTTAAGCACTTCCACAGATGGGCCATCCAACTCCTCTTCCAGTGCCTAGGCTGTATATACAGGCTGTAATTTCATATTTAAATTTAATCAGATTTATAATACCAAAATGAATTTAAATAAAAATATTGCTTTTTTACTTGTTTTCTGACCTGAAACAATACTTTCTATTTATATGAGTTTGGACAAGCAAATTAACAGAAATTTATGTAGTTAGTAGATAGCCATCAACTTGCTGTCAGTTCCAGGAACTGCAAAACAAAATACAGTTCATCCTGGAAGTCATGTGCTACAGAAATTCTTAAACCATAGCAAAAAATTCAGTTTCCATGTACTCTGTTAGGAAAATAATTAAATTAACGATGTTTATTTTTTAAGTTCAGTGTTAAAAGTGTCTGAAATCAAGATGATTTTCCTTGGTCACTCTTTTTGTGTGTAGCAATTGAACTTTGATTCTGTATAAAAAATATAATAGTTAGGAATTAGTCTAATTCTTTAGTGTTTAAATGTAACTGAGTAACAAATTTCTTTACCTTCCAAGTAATAGGTCTGCATCAAATGTACACAGATTTTCTGAAATTCAATGGATAAATTTTTAAGTGAAGTCTAACTAAAATGTAAAATAACACTCCTTTTTGGCAGGGTATTCAGAATATTTGTTGAAACACAACTAAGAATTTAGTGAATAGTTGAAAAGTACATTTGTTTGGTCTGTCAATAATATGAAAATAACAATTCCTGCTGCGAGATTTTGTGCTTTTTATTTTCAGGAAAAACAGGTAAAGTAAAATTTTCTGTGCATAAATAGTTGCTAAATAAAAATCCTTTAAAAAACAAGGAATATTCTACTGTCTTTCTCACCTCTGCCAGTTCTAAAGTGTGGGGTTTCACCCTTACAATTCACACTGGACTGATTGTTCTGCTGATGTGAGAGGTGTTTGGGTTGCTTGTCAGTTTGTGACAGACATACTGTGTTATGCTGCTTAAGCTTGCTTCCCTAAATTATTTGAGGAATATAGATATATTTCTCAAAGAATAGTCAATAGGATTTGTTTGAATTTAAGGGTTGTTTCTGCCAGTTTGCTCAAAGGGAAGCAAACCTTTGCAGTACTGTGTGGTGCAGATTCAAGATTTTGGCGTAGTGCTTCTTATTTCTAAGCAGGCAGTAGATAATCAAACTTTCTGATACAAGAGTTTTCAGAGAATAGCCTTCATCTTTAACTTTTTCCCAAGAGTGTAAGAAAGTTACCCATATGAAGTGTTGTGCTACTGTGATATCTGAACTAGCACATTTAATGTCACCTTGCAAGATATCTGTGGTGCTGTGTTGATGCAGTATTTATCTTCTGTTGCAGGGTATTTTTTTCTAAATGCTTTTGAAACAGATATCTCTTTGTGGACTAATAAAAAAAATGTTAAGTAAAAAAAAAAAGATTTCATAAGCTTCAAGTGATTAATATTAGCATAGACATTTGTTATTACACTTTTAACAATGAGCTGATGTTTGTAAAAGCTGCTATTACATGACCTAAATTCATCCTCTATTCTGTGTGCCAGGTCTCTGGTACTGCTGAGGAAAGAAGCCATTTTTGAACAGTAGGTAATTTGCCATTTGAGGAGTGGGGAAAGGGGAGGAATTGTTGAGAAGAAAACTGATTTATTGGTAGAGCAGAATGAAAACTTGCAAGACTGTGCAACCAAAGTTCTGCAATTCTAAAGAGCATATTTGATGTACCTGGTGAGAGGAGGGGAGATATAAAGCTTATATTAGGGAATTCCATCAGTTTTTCTTGCTTTGGCTCTGTTAGTTCAGTCAACCTCTATGCCAGTAACCAGTTAGTCTTTGTGAATCATCATATTTAAAGTTACATCACCTGGAGTTACAGTATCAGAAACGTATTTCAAGCTCATTGGAAGCTTAGTGGCCCCCAAAGGTCATCAGCTACATGTTCAAACTATATTCTTCAGTTTTGCTGAGTCAATGCACAGGCCCTCACCCTAAGGAGAGTGGCGATCCCTCAGGAAACTTCCAGCATTTCTACAGCTTCAAAAGGAGACAAGGATTTAAAATGAGATTTTAAAAAAAATTAAATGGCTTTCATTTATTGGATTATCTTTGTGTGATGGTTTGGACTTGGCCCTCTGCCAAATGTCCCTAATATGGAGAAATCAAGCCAAAATTGGTCACACTACATCTGAACAGATTTTTTTGCTGGAAAAGATAGAATCTTTTGTCAAAGGTACACGATAACTTTTTAACTCTTTAGTACACCCACAAACATGATTATATTTTTAAACATAGACTGTGCATGGTCACCTGTAAACAGAAATATGTTTTTAAGATTAACTCACATTTTATTAAAAGAATGATAGTTCTGGTTCTTGGTCTGCATGCATGTCACAACCAGTTCATGGTGTTTACCATGTTTCCACCAGGTCATCACTGTGAGCCTGTGTTGGCATGAAACTGGTAGTTTAATCAGAAACACTGATTATGGACAGGCAGTAAACAATGGAGGGCTGATGAGTCTCTTATTTGGAGATCCTAGCTGAATTCCTGGTGTATCGTCTTTCACCAGGGAACAGTGAAGCTCTTGTGTAGTCAATTCCAATTGTGCTTGAAAATCACTTACGGTGATGCTTTTTATGTTGGGCCTCCAAAATTTGAGGTATCTCTGTGACTTCTGACCTCGGTAAGATTTTTGACCTCAGTAAGAGGTCAAATAGAATAAGGACCTTTGGTGATCCCGGGTTTGTAATGTAAGATTTTGATGAATACTGTGGATGAAAAATGGGATTCACGTGTGTGAGTAATATTCCATGTGAATGAGCAGAAAAATAGCAGATATGGTTTTGTAACTGTTTTTATAACAATACAGTAAGCAGTTTTCTTCATCTTTTTATCTTAGATTCTGAAAAACATGGGTTAAATTTTTACATGATTAAGCATTAATGCCTTTTATGCAAATTGAATTCTGGAATTGTTTTAGATCTACAGGATAGTCACCAAACCCTTAGATGTTGCAACATACCTTTCAGTATGATTTTTCCCAACTAATTAGTATGAAAGACTTAACTTTGATAGTCATATTAGCTTAAATGCTCTGTGGTAATTTATAATGAGAGACAGGAACATTCTGCCTAATGGGAAGTGTACTATCCTAAAAACTTGCAATTGCTTACAGCTTTGCCAAATTGCACAAATATGTAGTTTGATGTTTTCTATTTTAAGAATGTCTCTTAGCTTGGACTTCTAAGCAAATGAGGTGCAATTTTTTTTTTTTTAATTTTTTAAATGTGGGCACAAAAATGTTTCTTCCCCTATTTTCTACGCTTTTCTCTGAAACGTATGTTTTGGATGCGGAGGTATTTAAGGATTAGGGGAGTGGTGACCTATATGTCAGAGAGTACTTTTTGCCATCTCTGTTTTTGCCATCTCAGTTGAATTTGTTTAAGTAAAAACTCAGCATAGTTTTGCAGTGTGATAGAATTATAATAAAAAAGAGGAATAGAGTCTACAAGAATGTTAAGGCACAAAGCCTCAAAATCTGGAAGTGTCTGAAAATGACAGAAATTCAATTTTTCTAGTAAATTTAATCTAGATAATCAGTTGTGCAATATTTATGAGAAGTTAATGTTTTATGGTAGTTTTAAATGTTATTTTTAACAGCATAGGACATCACAGGATGTTATTGGTCCTTCAAAGATTGAGGTAGGCAAAACCGACTGCAAATGTTAGAAGTTGCAAAGAAAAAGGTTCTAATAAATACATAACTAGATTATAGTGAGGGAAATAGATGAGGAGAGAGTATTCACACTTAAAACACCAGTAGGTCTCACTGGCCTTTATCAACGTAAAATCTGCACTAAAAAGATTTCTCATATTTTCCATAATGAGTTTCTCCCTAAATCTTTGAAACCACAAGCTTCTTTGAGGATTATCTGTCCTGACAAGAAAAAAACCCAAGATAAATGTTCTCTTTCAAAACCTGCCTCAAAATGCCTGTCAATATTTACTATACATTTATAACTTGACACAATGAAGGATTGATGAGATCATTACAGTGGATCAAGATGACTCATTTCCCCGTCCTTCATGACTGCTTCTGCTGAGCTCTTTACTTCTCCTGGCTGCCCAAAGGAGAAACTCTGATTCTGAGCAGGCTTCCAGAGAGCTAGAGGAAATCAATCCATTCTTTTATAGTCCCTGAAGATATCCAAAGGATTCTTCAAATCTCACAAATTTTCTTTGTGCTACCAGCACCCGTGATGCATGTGAGATTTTTTGTTCATCTTGCACAGTTGTTAATCACTAGGCTCCACAAACACCAGGAAATCTGTTTGTGTCATTCACAATCTACTTTCTTACCAAGAGGAAAAACTCTTGGTTACAATTAAATCAGCTTTGATTTTCATAAATCTTTCAGATCCTATGGTAAAGTGAACGGTATCTACTATATTCCAATCCTTTTCGAGGTTTCCTGTGGCTAGTAGGATGAAAAAAAGTTTCCATAGGTTTTCCAGCTGTTCTCCTCAGTAGCAAAATTATGCCTTAGTTTTGTTGCTGTGGGAAATTCTTTCTTCTTTCTGATATTGTAGGTTTAGAAACATTCTAGTGAGGAGACCAGAAATGTATGTAATGAGAAAGCATTTTTATACCTACTGTGTGCCTGAACTTTGCTGATCCATTTATACATCCTTTCTGTTCAAAGGCTGACTGTAGCAATTATTAATAAAAATATATTAGGAAATAGCATATTAATTTATGTTCTGCCACAAAATAAGCTACAGGGCATTATGACCATACTTTGAACATGAGGGTAGGGAAAACATTCATGCTGTCCTCAACCTGTTCAGCTGAAAGCAAAGCAGTTGCTTCAGAGCAAAAATTGTCTAAAACCAGATTTACAGTAACAAATTTGGAAAAGAAACTAAAAAAATCTTATGAGAAAATTGTTAGAGATGTGGGAGTCTATTAAGAGCTGAAGACTACTTTTTATCTTTGTATGGATTCTCACACAGGAAAAATATGTTGGTGGTCTGACATCCCAGAGTGGCTTTGAATTGTCTGAATCACAAAGCTGCATCATAATGACTCATTCTCATTGCATACTGACATCCCTGCTGGGAAAAACTGCTGTCTCTCCCTTGTAGCAATTTCATTTGTATTTGTAGCACATTTTTGTTTTCTCCTCCCAATGAAGTTTTTGTTCTAACAGAAATCTACAGTTGACCTTGCCTTCTTCAAGAAGACAGGCCCTGTCTTTTGCAGGTGCAGTAGGTCATTTATTTCTGTATTAGAAGCAGGTATTCACTGCTCCAAATTGAAAAGGAATATAAAGTCCTATCTACTATCTCTAGGGACTTTGCTGTAACTGAATTCTCTCCAATGTCAACACCCAAGAGCCAGATGCAGATCTGTACTGTTTGTATATGTCTTTTTGTTATATATATAACAGCTAAACTCTTTAGAATAAAGATGCTAATCCTTATAAAACAAGCTTGTCCACAGCCACCAAAAGAAAAGCCTCTCTGAAATAAGCTGACCAACCAGTGCTATGAATTCTTTGTATTCAGTTCCTTCTCAGCTCAAAACTATCCTGCATGGCATGAAATGGTACCTATGCTGTGGTTTTTGCCACCGTACCTCAGTGAATAAGCAAACCAGGAATGGCACACAAAGTAGGTGCTGCGCTGACCATATGCTCTTCTAATCTCTCTGGATGTAGATGAGGCATTGTGCTTTCAGGGCAGAGCTCTGAATTTGTGCTGGGGGCAGGGGGAAAGAAACTCAATACATCCTTTTTCCAGAATTTGTGATGATTTTTTTTCCTCCCTCTTATGGTTATCATCTTCTATAACCTTGGTGACATAGTGGGTGATCTGTCCTTCCACCAAGTCATTAGAATTGTCACTCACTGCATTTTTCACAAGGACTTTTCAGGTGAATGTCAGTATTATCGCCAAATTCTTGTCAGCATACTTGGGCTGAGAGCATATGACTTAATGTCTGGCAAAAGTCCTACAGGATTTGCTTCTAAAAATTGATAAGCCTGCACAGGTTGAGGAGAGATCAGGCCAAAGAGGCATAGTGAAGTGCCCTCCTGAATAAAACACTGTTTCTTATCACTTCCAAGGAATAGGTTTTGGGTCTCTGCTCCTACCTGTGTCCTGGTCTGCTCTGTTGAAATTGTAGTCAAGAAAAGGGAGAGGAGATCTATCATGGATTGTTGTGATCTGATAAATAACCATGTTTAAAAGTGTGTATTCCATTTGCGTGCTGCTCAACCATACTGTAATAGTTTTTAGTTCAATGGTTTTAGACAAATGATTCAAAGAATTTAGACAAATCCTTCTCAATAAAAATCCCAACAACAAAAATTAACTTTCCCTCCTCTTCTTCCTCTGCTCTTTGTTGTCTCAGTCCCCACTCTGCACCCATACAAAGCCCTGAAGTGACTAATAAGTGCCATTGTGGGAATGACACCTGAATGACCTTAGAAAGACTAAGGTAGAATTACAGCTTTGATTGGAAATAGTTGCTGCTCTTTTTACGTGTTTTTAAAGTTATGTATTTTTCAGCCTTAATGGCATTATGTGTTTCATCTACTAAAACAATGCTTTTTTACTTTTCTCTAAGCTGAGAAATGTAAGCAACAATGGTGTGTTGCTGTCCTTCTTTTCTATAGATAAATATACTTTCTAATAGTTGAATTTAGTTTGCAGAGTTGACATTGAGACTAACTGGCATGGAGCCAGATTCTGATAGCATCACAGCATGCTACGGGTCAAGACTTAATTTAATCTGGCTTCTGGTGTGGTCGGATTCTCCTCTAGTGTCATCTCTGCTCCTGACATAGAATAATAGCTAGTTCTATTTACATCTCGTTTTCAAGCCATAACATTTCTATTCTAGTGCCAAAAAGGCAAGAAAGGTACAAGATAGTGTCCTTGCTATAGTAGAATTGTTTCTGGAGGTATGAAGGTAGGTGTTGGGGACTTGTTTTTTGTCCCACTCTCTGAAAAATAAAAGTCACCTAGTTAGTGTAGCAATACATGTTTGTTTATGTCGTGAAACTCCAGTTTCTAACTCAAAGGAATCTGTTGCAGGGATTTAATATGTGAAACCGGAGTTTTGCAGAGACCACAGGTCCTTGTTAGAGAAGTTACAGGTAGCTTGTACTGTAAGTAATATTGTGGGGGTTTTGTTTTTCAACATTTTCCCCCTTTTCTAGTCTCTTACCTTTCCTTGCAATCATTTTCTCCTTGAAATCCTTCTTGACAAAGTAACAAAACGTATTGTGTGTGTGTCTCTCTCTTTCTGATTTAACAAGCCATACTGTCCTCCATTTCTGGCAGTCAAGTTCCTGGTCTTTCCAGGTTTACAATCTCTTACTTGGGAACTCTGCTTGTAGTATTATTATTATCTTCTCTTTACTGCTTATTGGGATTTCAGCTTTATATGCATGGGATCTTTAATCACCATTTTTTGGCATCTTAACATCTTGAATTAATTTAAGCAGATGAAAGAGATCAATAGGTAAGGTCTTAAATATTCTTGATGGCCAGATGCTCCTATATTTTGCAGGCAGAAATCTTCCAGCTGCTGTCAGGTTGACAAATGAACTGAGTTTTGAATGTGTCCCCTGTTTACGTTAATGGCTGAGTGTTGAGATATTCCAAACTGTATGTTATGTCTCTGCATTGAAGTGCATAGGCCTAATTGCAGGAAACCTTCATATTTATTAGTTTATTACATAGTACATGTCTGATTTAGTGCCCTAAAATAGTTAATTTTAAAACATTTGTAAGCAATGTCAGATTTTAAAGTCCAAACACAGAATCTTTTAACTGCTTCAGACCTGCATGGGAGGCACTTGGGAGAAGAAGAGGAAAAGCTTATTTCAGTAGCTGGCTTTTGAAGTTTGGAATTGAAAATACAATTTTTTGTCACCTGTGTTCCCTAGCATTATTTGTTAAATTTGCTATAAAATTGGTATAAAATCAAAACTGTCTCACCTTGGTATGTACACAGATATTTCAGTTGGTCTTAGATATTATTGCATTATTCCTAGCTTTGAAAACAAGCTTAAAAAAAATGACAGCAGTTACTATTTCTCTGATAGCATTTATGGTAGTAACCAGTATTATAATGCATATTCTGTTGGGAGGTAGGAAAGTCCCACACTCAGAATGTACAGAGCACTTGTTGTCACTATATAAAGCCTAGAAATTGTTGACCCATAAGTTGGAAGCAAAATTTAGAAGACATTATAAACTATGTTATCATCATACTACTAGAGCAATGGTTGTAAAATTCAATACATTAAATATCATAAAGATGCTATTGTTGCTTAATGATTTAGAAATACAAAGAGAGGTAAATCTCACGGGTCTAAAGCACAGCCAAAATCCCTGCCAACATGCAATTTGGAAAGATGCCATTTAACCTCCAGGAAAAGATCCTGCCAGAATCTTGGACTAAGAGAGTTCAGACTCACTTCCTACATAAATAGACTTCAGAGTCTATTGGACGATCACAATACATAAAAATATATTAGCAAATCCTACTAATGGGATAATGCCTACATCTTAGTCCTACATATGATTGAAAATAAACAAAAAACTTTACATAAGTGGGTAGGAAGAAACTATCCAGCCCCTTTACTACCGTCCTTACTAGCCTGATTTGCCAGGGAAAACAGATCTCTGCAATCTTGTCTTGCTGACTGTCCTCCTTTAATATATTCAGAATCCACTGGCATCATCCAGCCAAACTTAAACAGAGGTATAACTTGTCTCTAAGATTATTAAGTTTTTCCTACGTTCATGGAAAAGCTGGATAGATAAGGAGAAGAGAATTTTGTTGGTCTCCCTGCATGAAAACTTTTGTATTATTGTGTAACAGAGAACTCAACCTTGGGACAGGGCAGGGTGAAGGGGAGAGGAACCATTAAATGCTCTGAGAGCAGAAAAAACTTTCAAGTTTGCAGTCAGCTGAGATAAGAATCTGACCCTTGTGTATGCAAAACTTCTGATTTACTTAAAGTTACTGTTCACAGCACACAAATTTGGAAACTGTTTACTTTTCCTTGTAAATCTTTCTGTCTCTTAGATTCTCTTGTATAAGGCTCTTTTTTTTTTTTTTGTTCTTACACTTATTACAGGTTCTCCAGTGTTGTAGTGTCCATGTGCATCTAGGCTAAATTCTGTTGCCAATGGCAATGCAAGCCACTGTCAGAGATCACTTTTGTCCTGTATTGCAATTACTGGTATAACTTTATATCACGAGAAGCTTACGTTCAAGTCTTCTTTTCATCAATAAAAATATTTAGCTTAAAATCTGCAGATTTCAGTTCTAAACCAGAATTTGTTACTATAACTCATACTGAAGATTGAATTCTGATGGACAGGGATTTTCTTTGTAAAGTTTTCCTGTGTTTGTCATTGTAGTGCCAGTTGTTGTCAATATGCTCCAGACTCTTTAACATGGAGGATGCTTTACTTCAGGCTTGAAAAAAATTTTCTAAAAAAGAATACTAGGTAAAGAGGAAGTGTGAGAGGGAGAGATGAAAGAGAAAGGCTTTACATTTTCTCTGTTCAGTCAGATTTGCCAAAATCCTTGAATTGCAAAGTCGACAATGATTTTCTTTTGGCATCTTCTCGGGATGCAATATATATTCTTCCTGAGACGCCTTTGATTGGCACACAGGGTTGAGTAGGGATGCATATGAGTAAGATATGTAGCATCGTCCATGACATTGCAGTTTATCATTTAAACTAAAAAAAAAAAAGGGGAACAATGAAATAGTCCCATGAAATACCTCACCACATCTGCCTTTGCAAAGGAGATCTGGATGTTGCCATTAAATTCTGTGTATTTTGATAAAATCAAAATTTAATGCTGTCACAGGGGCACCTTCGTGGTGGTTCCCAGCTGCAGCAGCACTGGCTGCTTCCCTTTCACATTTAATGCTTGCTTTGGATCCAGAAAAACAGCTATGAAATTCTGGAATAGGGTTTCTTTAAGAAAGGGATTCCTGTTTTTCACTGTGTAAGAAGTCACAATTCTGAGTTAAAATGTAAAAAATGCTGATGGGGAAGATAGAGCTTCAGTCTCTGGATCAGTGTTTGAGGTCAGAATTTACTTTTTTGGAAGAGTGGTAACAAATAAAAGCCAAATAAGTTTTAAAGGAGTTTCCTTTGAACATTTATTTACAAAATTTTGTCTCAGGGATCGGAGCTATGATGGTAGTGGAAATATAAAACATTCTCTTGTTGCTTTTCTGTAAAAAAACCCTAAAGCAAATTAGATAACATAAGATATTACTACTCTTCAATTGCATAATTTGCAGGACTCCTAGGTCAGTTTGTGGCTGGCTTTGCATTTTAACCCATGAGAATGTGGAATTCAGCTTTCTGGCAAGAATCATTGTAGGTGGCATTCAGAACCTCTCTCCTGAAAGAGCCCACCAAGAGCTTGGGGCCAGTCAAGCTTTTGCCCTCCTTGTCCTTCATACAGCAAAAAGTATCAACCATGGCCAAAAGTAACTCCTGAAAAGGATATACTGTGGAAATATCCAAGCTCTTGAAGATTCATAGAAAAATTGTTTGCAGAATATGACTAAAATGTGAATTAGCTGTCTTGTTTTTAATTTTTTGAAAAAAAAAAAAAAATCCAAACCCAGATATTCTTATTTTGATCTTTTTGTCATTCTAATGAGTTAATACACCACAACTAAAAGCAAGATAGATTCCTTGCTTACATATATATTTAAATGCAATTCAAGAGAGAAAAGTGATATAAGACACAAAGAAAGGCTCGACTCTCAGAAATTGTTATCTTCCAGTACTTTCACAGACTTCATAATTTCCCTAGGCATGACTGAACTCACACTTCTGTAATTTGTGAATTTTTCTAAAAGATGAAGTAAAATATAATGGAAATTTAAACAAAGCCAGTGCTAAAGCTGATGCAGCAGCAGTCTGCGGGGTTTTTTTTGCAGCACATGCTCCAGTGTTAAAGTAATGAGACACCTGCCCTTGGAAAATTTTACAGATTTCTCAGGTAGAACCTTTAAATATTAGGGTTTTTAAGTGAACTTCCTACTTATTAATCAAATGACTAGTTAAGGAGTGAAAGAGATGTCTCTGGTAAATATTGCCTTGTGGTGTGAGCCATTGGTTTTATGTATAATTGTGACAGCTGGTAGATTCAAATGTGAGAAATTTGAATCAGCACAGGATAGTCCTAAAGCTGTGAGTAGCTTGGATGAAGCCACATAATGAAATAAACCCAAAAGTGATTTATTTTAGAAGTGATTCATCTGCCTTCACCCCACGTAAGAAGACAGTGACAGTTTTATCCTCTGATGTTGACAGCGCAGTTCAGCACCACCAGCAAGAGCTTTGCTTACGAATGGAGTGCTCACACAACAGAGTACTTGCAAGGCTTCCTATTTGTAGATATATTTTTTTGACTAGAAAACATTTCAATAATATTTTTTTCAGCCCACATAAATGATGAACGAGGTCCTTTCTTGACTTTCCAAAGACGTGTTGTTGTTTGATCACACTAGGGTAGTGCCTCTCGTAGACCCTGCTGTGCCAGTCACTATACAAGCTCAGTATAAGAGGTTTTTCAGCTTCCAGATAAATAGTAGTCTGAATTCAGTACTGCAACCAGCCTGCTTAGTTTACTCATGGCCTGGAAAGGGATTTTTTTATTTTTAAGGACCCATAATAAAATAGGGCACAGAAATCCTAATCACAGCAGAAGAACTGGGTAGCAGTCCTTGCTACTGGATGGGCAGGGCATAGTGAGTGCTGGCTGAGCCTTAAGGCCATTGAGCTGGGGCAGGGGGTACAGGGCTGGCAGGACAGGGTCCCCACCAGCCAGGGCCCGTTGCCCACAGCACCTGAGCAAGGCAGACCTATAGGCCACAGTCAGGCTCAACCAAGCCGAGATCATCGCGCAAACTCACAGGGTAAGGCAGGTCCAAGGTCAATCCAGCCCAGGGGTTCAGTTCAACAGGATTCATGGCTGTAACAGAGCTGGAGACCAACACTGTGACAACTCAGCTCATGCACCAACTGATAACCCTGGGCTGGGCTTAAACAAAGCTCCTGGGCCCATGGGAAGGTGGGTGTGTGGAGGCCCCAGATGGTGCTGGTCAGGCTTGTTAAGGCCTATTAGAGCACTGGAGGTCTTGACAAAAACTCTTTCAGTGTTTAAGATAGGAAGATAAGACTTGTTATAACATGTACTTGGAGTAGAAGGGGAAAGATAATGTAGTAAAAGGTAGAGAAAACAATCTTTTTGTAAGTCAGCTGTGTGAACAGCTGCATCTTGTCAGATTTTATCTTTTCAGTAAAAAGATCTGAGTGCTACATAAATAACAGAAAGTGCTGCAAACCCTCCATGTATATACAATCAGTAGGTTGGAGGAGCTGTCATGGTAGATACTGGGAAAGGATGAGAAAAAGACTGCTGAGAAGTGGCATTGCAGACAAGCCTGGAAGGGGTTTGTTTTAGTTTGTCCATAAGGCAGTGTGAAAGATGACATGAATGTGTTTGTGGAGGAAAGGGTAAACAGGCATGGAAATGGATGTTGCTAGCTGAGTGAGGGATCAGGCTGCACCAGTTTACATATGTGTGTATTAGGAGTTCTAGTGTCTTGTTCAGGAGGTGATGAATAAAGGGAGAGTGAGGATGTATAAAAGGTTTGATACATTATTGTTACTGACAAGGAAAATAATTATTAATGGTAGCATTTTGTGCTGAGAGTCATGTTTAGGCAGAACCTCCTGTTAAGCTATGGCTTAATGTGAAGGAATGCTAAGCATTGCTGGTAGAGGTTAAGCATCTGGACAAATCAGTGGTTGACCAATATTCCTTTGAAGTCTGCTTTGTTTCTTTGGATGCAATAGAATTTTCCAAGCAAATGAAACCTAGTCTGTGTTTTTAACTTTGCCACTAAATTTACACCCTTTTCTCTAGGACATCTCTTGTTTGTTTTGGAATAAAGAGCATTTCAGCCTTGTAGCTCAAATACAGGGCAGATGGTGCCCTTTGAGAATTTAAATAAGATATCAGCATGTTGTCACCTGTAAGTGCAGTGGTTAGAGCAGTTCTGCAGTGCAGTCACTGGGATGTCAGAAACAGAGGAAATGCTGCATAGTACAGTTCTACAAATTGTTAAATGTTATTCTGTGACTTGCTGCAGTGCACCTGGCAGAAAATTATTAGTGAGACACATACGCACACAGGAGTTTAAAAAAAAAATGTAGTTGGTTTCTGCATGCAGTAAGTTGAGGGAATTAGAAGGAATTTAATATATCCATAGCCGGCAGGTTTAATTTGTCAGCTTTAGCATGGCTTTAGAGGATAATGGGCCTCAGTATGAATTTAAAAAACTTACTATCTTTATCAACATCAAGGAATACATCAGTTTTCTTAAAGTAAATACAAGGTTCCAACATTGAATGCAAAATGGAAAATATGTGCATACATTTGCCTTTTCATTTATGTTACTACTGTCATCATTTAAACATGATATTCATATCGTGCTCAGGTGAATCACTGTTTCAATTATTGAATTCCATTGTATATTCTTCATCTTAAAAAAGGGGCAGAAAGGTGAAGAGCTTAAAAAAATAATGTGGATGGAACACATTTAGGATGCCATTTTAGGAATAAAATGGTGACGTTTTTACTGTTAACCCAGAAAATACTGTATGAGTTAAGAGAACTGGGCATCCAAATATAAAGTAACTACCAAATGCTACTTAAACAGCCCGGAGTGGAGGGCCTCACATTATCAGAAGAGACCATTTTTTACAAGGTAGAAGTCAAGCTCTGCATGAGCAAAGAGAATGCAGAAGGGAAAACAATGCAAACATCAGAAAAGTTGATAGCGGTCTTTGCAGTGAGGGCAAGCTAAGTGAATAGGAAAAATCTGTGAGTTGACAAAGGGAAAAAGCACTTGAGAACACAGTGTTTGAGTTTAAAAAGTTTTAGTGAGAGGAATTCATACTTGAGTCAATTTTTTTTTTTCTGGATCTGATTCTGTTTTGGGTCTCTTGAGAGTCAGTAGTAAGGATTCTGTTTGGGGAGTTATACCACCCAGACTGCTACCAAGGGTTGTTCTCATTTTAGGTGGCATCCTCCAAGATGCCAGGGAACAACTATGCAGCTGTAGATAATCCAAACCACTTGATATTACATATTAATCTATTTCCTGTATCAGTATTGATAAATTAATGAAGCTCACCAAAGCTCATCAGCAGGAAAGAGACTATGTCACACCTGTCGGAACAAAGCAGAGTTATTTCATTTGATTTTGCTTTTCTGTCATGATCAGTGGGCTTGCACCCAGGTACAACTGTGGAAATACAATCTCCCTTTTTGAAGCATAAGGGGAAAAATAAATTTTATTGTCCCTGAGGTGGTTGGTTTTTGTTTCAATGTATCATGTGGGAGGCAGTAGGATTCCTGGACAGTATGCAGAAACATGTAAAATGAAAGATTAATGGTTTTTTGTGTGCATTTAGGAGGCTTTACTGGTGATGTTTGTTTTTTTTGTTTGTTTGGGTTTGGTTTTTTTCCTGTACTGTGTACTAAGGTTGTTCTGATGCAAGGGCATGTTAATCATATGTCTTACCCTAAAAATTTCAGAACACATCTAGAGTAATTGGCAGGGCAGAAGAGCTGAGGCTTTACTTGCATGAGCAGCTAAGCTGGCCAAACAGCTCAGTGTCCCAGAGATTGAGAGGTCTCAGCACCCTGCCCTTCAGCCTTCCCTCCTTCCACACTGCCTTCTCCATTCCTTGGAGGCTGCAATTCCTGACAGGTTCATCTTTGTATGGGTAGATTTTGTTAAGCTGAGCATGACACTATCACAGTGATGGCTGTGGTCAGATGAGCACTGGAGCTCAGCTGCAGGAGTTCAGCTCTGAAGTGCTGGAGACCATCCTCATTCATGCAGCAGTGATCTGTTGGTTCAAGTCATGCAGCCTCACATGGCTGTGTGCTGTGCTTTGGGATGAAATGGATAATTAAAATGTTTGTGTTAACCATATTACAGAAATAAACTGCCCCAACAAAACAGCTTTGCCTTTGGAGTCAGGTCTTCAAGTATCATTTGTACATGAAAAGAAAAAAAACACGAACCAATTCATACTTTGAAATGTTAGTTCTCTCTTGCCCAAATTAGGTGTTCTGCATGATGGTATTTGTTTCTTTGGGGTATCTGATTTCTATAAAAGTCTTGTGTGCAAAAACCTGGCTTTAAAGGAGCTGATTGAGCTACAGCCCCATGGGGCCCTTTTTAAGAGCTGGATAAATGCTGAGGAGATATCTAGCTTTCCATTTTATCTGTATAGCAAATAGATGTTTTAAGAGGGACCTGCTTCCTTCATTGCAGCTGTTGTGTGTGGGCTGTTGCACACCTCTCATCAGATCAGCTGTGTGGAAGGAGAACTGCTTTGCCTTACCCAGCAGAGCTGTGATTACTCCATGGCTACACTAAGGAAGAGGGATTAAAGCTATGTGGAAGATTGTTTTTCATCTATTCTTCCCCACAGAAAGAAAGAGCAAATAGGAAAAAAAAAAGTTTGAATCAAACCAAAGTCAGTAATTTCTTCTTAAGCCTGACTTGGAGAAATCTTACATAAAGAAGTTGGGAGGCTTGACTTCTAGGTTTGGTCCCAGTCCCTCCATTTTCTATGATGTATTTGCTCTACCATGCTACTGTAGGCTTTCAGAAAATAGCTGCATTTCGCTTAAGGTATGGACTGCAATTTTGGACAAGGCTGGTTGCTTTTGGGAGGGAGAAATAAAATTCTGTTTCTCTCCTGTACTACTGCTTCATTGTTTGAGAATTCTTAAGCACATAGGAAAATTAGTTGCAAAACTAATTTCAGTTTAAAGAATTTGTGTTCAACTATATTTACATGTGCAAATGCTGAACATGAAGCCCCGAATTTCAAAAACTGAGCTTAAAATAAGGAATGACATTATAATTTGCAAAGTTAATCATTATGTTAATAATATTTTACAAACTATTAGCTGGAGCTTGATTTTTGTTGTAGAAAGGTCTTGTGCCCTTGCTGCATGATTATTAAGCTGTGTGTATTCTTCCTTAGTCTGTAAAAGTGTGTCTGTGTAGATATAGTCTATTTTATGAAAATTAAAACCAAATTTTGTTCACTAGCAGCTGACATCAATCATGTCCCCTTTCTCTCCGAGCCCCTGAGCCCCCTCCCCCCCTTTAATGCTATACAATATTCCAAAAGGAAAATTTATTAGATCACCTATTTAGATTCTCTGACATCATTCTGTCATGGCAATGAAGTGATTTACATGGAAAAATGTATTACCTCTGCTTTTAGACAAAATGAGTTTATGATGATTAATGGTTTTACTGCAAGTACGAGAGAACATGGAAGTGGCCAGCCTTTTAAAAGTGAAACATGACCTATGCTCAGTTTGCTCAGTTTTCCTCCTTATTTTCTTCAAGCTATTGCAAAATGGTTTTGGTTTTGAGTAAATTAAAACGTAGAAATTACATTTTGTAACTGAAGTAAGCGATAGATGCCGGGTATCCATGGCAACAGCACTATCTAACTGGAACCAGAGACAAAAGGGAGAAAGCAATTAGCTTGAAGCACGGAGTCTAAATTGTCATGATGGCAGAGGACCTAGATCACATATTCCATGAGTAGCTGAAGTCACTGAGGAAGGTACATGTTTAGTCTGGAGAAGAGGAGGCTAAAGGATGATTGCCTCCAGCTGTCCCTCCTGATCAGCATTCCTAGGATTCTATAACACAATTGACTTTGGGGAGAGAACTTAGTATACAGAACAGTTGTACGAATGGTGAAATAGTATTTTAACAGGAAAGCACAGAGAAAATCATCCTTTCTGATGCACGCCTTAAAATGACACTCAAAACATTTCCTCTAGCTGCATACAGAGCTGTATTTTTTCCTTAAATGTCATATAAATAATGAGTAATACACAAAGGCCTAAACTGAGAAGATGATAATGAATAAGAATTCTGAAATATTTTCTTTACATATGCTAAATGAACTAAAATCCAAAGGGCATTAGGACAAAAGCTATTCAAAAGCTATGGAAATACTTAAATTCGGGAAAAAACATTGGCATTTTATTTTACAGGGAGCTTACGGAACCAATTTACTCTGATAAAAAAAAGACAAAGGCTGAGGTGAACACTGCTGGCAATTGAATCTGCATGGAGACTTTGCATCATTCACGGGATGTAATGTTTGGGAGTAAATAGAGAACGACTGTATGCCAGATGAAACAAGCCTTGCTGTGGGATCTCGGATTCTGACTGGCTCAGTTGCAGGCTGTGATGAATGCTGGGCACTGAGCACTGTTCTGCTACCTCAGTGGAGCTCTGGTGCCTAGAAGGTCAGTGTTGAAACAAGGAAAATGACCTATCAGGGAAAAATGAAAATGGGATGAATTTACAGCCATGGCTTGTCCTTAGTGACATTGACTGGACAACTGTCTTTGAGGGCACACTTGGCAGTGGAAAATCACTTGCTGTTGGCTTCTGTGCCTGAAATTGCATTTGCAAGTAAAAGCAAAAGTATATTTAAGGTAGTGATTTAAAAATACACTTACACAAGTCATACTAACGTTTCAGGAAGACAGCAGTATCACAACAAGCACTTCAACTGTGTTATTTTTATTCAGATGATTAATCCACGTCTTCCATTAGGCATACACTGAATTTAGCATTCTACTGTAGTTCTCTACATGCAGTCTAGAAATTTGAGCACTATCCTTCATTGATTTCTGCTAGCAATAGACTCTTGAGAGCTCTTCAAGATAGAACCATCTTTTCTGGATTACACAGCTTTTTATCAGGAGCCATGTACTGTTGTTCTCTTGTTCTTTGTTTAAATGGCTTGGCTTCTCCTCTGATACAGGTTATTGATGTTCAGTTCCTTGCTGTGTGTCATTTGTTCATCTGGCTATTTGTTTCCTAACAAGAATGATTTCCTTAGAGGAACAGCTACAAACGAGTGGAAGGAGGTTTAACACATCAATAGGCAGCACAGATACAAAAGGATATTATGTTCTTTGGAGTACCTTTGCTTCGGTCACCATTTGCTGTCATCAACAGCAATTGTTTGAGTCTGAGTGTACATTTGTAGTGTTTATTTATTTATTTGTTTATTTTTTAAACTAGAGTGAAATCTTTATGGAGCTAAGTCATAATTTGGATGTAATTTCTATCTTGCCTTCCCTGTTCTATCATATGGATTAGGTGATCTCTATTAGATCCTTCATGTTGCTGATGTTGAAGCCTCCCAGGGGATGTGTATTAGAGCAGGTGTTTCAGTGTCTGTGTGACCTGCCTGCACGCTCTGTTGCCTTTAGTGACCATGAGGCAACTGGGGGATGTGTTGAATTGAATCTGAATTTTTTTCCCCTAGTTTGTGGCTTCCGTAGCGCTCTGGGACTTATTCAGAATCCCACACACTATGGCAAAATCCAGCCAGCCAGATGGTTGCAAGATTTCTCTTGTGACTGCTACTGAGCTGGAGGCCAGCCCCTGGGAATTGCATCCATAACAACAAGTTTCTGTGCTCAAAACCGCTTCAAAATCCAGTTGAGATTTGCACAGTGACAACTTGGTAGTTGAGAGGATGGGTCCTGTTGGTAGCCACATCATCTTCTTTCCAGCAATCCTGCTGTTGACTATTAGGTTTTGATCTGCCATATCACCTCTGTTTCCTCTTGAATCATTGCCACAGTACATTGCCAGAAAACATTTGCAAGGTTTTCAGCAGAGTCTGAACTGTAGCTACATCCAGGATGGAGGCAGGGACTTGCATCCCACAGGACCGTTCCCAGCCATTTTGTGCAGGGATTTGGCACCCTGGATTCCCAAATGTGAGAATGCTGGTGCTTGGCTAGGCTGGTTGTACATATGTAATGATGGTGGCCTTGTTACATCCTGAATTAACCACACTGGTATCCCTTCTGCAGTGTTTAAAGAGTTGCCGCCATATTCTAGGATTAGAATTGTGCTGCACTGGAATCCAGTTAAGGCTGCTGTACAACTGTACAGCACCCAACTCATTGCCACCTTCTTACAAGCTGCTTAAAATAGTTGTAGAAATAAGCTTATTATTGAAAACTCTGAAATAAATGAACAAATTTTGAGTGAAGAAGTCCTAGAGGTTTGCACTGATATGCTTATTGCTAATTTACATATGGGCAAAGGTTTTCAGTGGCTGAAAACTATAAGAGTTTCAAGGTGAGATGGGGGGACTTCTGGAGACATCTAAGCCACTGCTGGCTAAATGTTTTTAGACTGCTAATGTGTTTTGTTGGCATTCTGTTTCTGAATCACGTGCTTGTTTAAATATCTGAAGAAAACCAGAAAAGATGGGGGAAAAAACCTCACATTCTGCTTTTCTCATTTGCTCCCCTGGTAAATAAGAAAACCCTTAATGAAGCAACAGAGGCAGTCTTTGAAGTCAAATTGAATTTTTTTTTAATGAGATTTTTAGTTTGCTTTCTTTTTCTTGTTTGGGGGGGGGGTTTATTTTTTTAATATGTGTTTATATGTTTGGTATCAGGGACTGGGATATGGTTGTTTGGTTCTCATAGAGCTTCATGCACAGAGTTTATGAACTACCGAAGGCTTTGCGTATGTCTGGATGGGGGCTGGGAGGTGAGAAAGAGAACAATGAATGAAGGTGCAGTTAGAGGTTAAGCCAAAAGTATGGAGCCCAAGAGTGGCAACAGGAAAGCATCTGCAGGTTTTTAAATGCAGTGAGACATGGGATGTTTGAGAAGCACATTCCTCATGGAAACCCATGTCTGACTTGTTGCTGTAGTGAACTCAGTAGATCAGCCTGCTTGTTCTTTTTGCAAATATACATTTATATGTGGTTTAATTTTGGGCATTACTCTCGAAGTTTAACAACTTCCGTTATGTGCAAGCCTCACCACAGTTGCCTCATTCCTAAATGTCTTTGAGGGCAGCAATAACATGCCTTTTCTTATTCCTGCATTTTCCTAGGGCTTTGCTTGCATTGGTTCCCAAATGAACTCAGCTATTTTGCCATCAGAAGCAGGGTTGTTAGATGCCCTGTATGGTCTCTGACTGATAAAGAACCTGCTTCTTCCGTTTCTGGGCTTTTAAGCAAAAAACCTTAAATACAAAATTTTGCTACGTGAATTACAGAAACGTTACCGACTCTAGCATTTGAGGGTGATGTTGCATCATTGAATGATACAGGTATTACAGGCACTCAACGCAAAGGATATGTTGCATTAATACACCTGGAGAACTAAGTGGACCAGGTTATTACATTTTGAGAGCCAAAACCTTGGCTCTGAGGTAAGATGCACAAAGAGAGTTGCAGCTGGCAGAGATGACAGGTCACAATACGCAGAACCCTCTCAATCAAGATGGAGCACTGCGGTTTGGGAATTGTTTTCTCTGAGCCTTTATTATAAATAGAGGCAGTGGTGAGATTATTTGAGAGCTCTGCTATAGTAATTCAATGAGGAGATACTGTATATTCTGCATTCATGGTCTAGGAGAATAAAACAACAGCAACAACAAAATCTCTGGAGAAGGAAACATTTTTACCTGTGATTCATTTCAGTAATTGTGGATCTTACTTTTCCCCCTACTCAGCTCAATGCATTGAAGAAAGCTCATGTTGAGATATAAATATCTGCATGTGCCAACTAAAGCTGTCACCATCTGTGGAAAAGGAGAGGAAAAATAAAGCTCAGAAAACTTTTTCAAGACAAATAACTGCCAGACTGGAGGCATTTGTACATATAAATACGTATATGTGTTTCTATATACATGGTAAAAAAATATCTGAAATAGCGTCTATATAATTGTTTCTTACGGTAAGATAAATGCAAATCTGTTTCTCCTTTCCACTGAAAAATGCTATTAATTTCTGTTTTCTATAGAGAGTTGACATTCCAGGGAGGCAAGTCCACATGGTGGTGACTGACTGGCTTTTGAAGAAACAAAGAAGGAAACAAGAACTTTTGTAAAACACACTAATACAAAGGCAGCGTGGAGGTAAAAAATGAAGACACGCCTGAGAAACTTCAACTGAAACCCTAAGCCTAAATAATTATCTTTCACAGGGATCAGAATAACATAGGATCGTCCTGGCTTAAATGTAGGTTACTTGGGTTTGTGTTCAGGTATTTATGGGTATACGAGGTAAATGAATAATACGGCTGTTTGTTATCAAGTTATGTGCCTTAGGAAGTAGAACATTTCTTTATCTACCAC
This sequence comes from Pachyramphus minor, assembly GCA_013397135.1. NCBI lineage: Eukaryota > Metazoa > Chordata > Aves > Passeriformes > Tyrannidae > Pachyramphus > Pachyramphus minor. The sequence goes on from VYXB01010422.1 coordinate 665,899, forward strand.
CAGAAACATTTTTGGGAAGAAAAGTAATAGATTACATTGTTAAGAGTATGAAAAAAAGATCATTTTGTAGTAATGTTTTCTTAACAATGTGATCCTGCCAGAACCTGAATGCCCTATTTGATAGAGCAAGCAGGGTTAAAGCCATCAAAAGTAGTATAGTACATTTCCTGTATTGTATGGGAGCTTTCTTTTTCTTTACTTTTTAAAGCAAAGAATTGAAGTTCTACTGCTCTTTAGTAAACCATCACCCAATCACAGCACTGGCAGATCCACACTGACACTCCCTAGAACTTATCCGTAGTCCAGTGCCTTACCTGTGTCAGCATGATTTTACCTGCTGCAGTAAGAGTCTCCTCACCAGGCTAGCAGACATGCACAGCATCTACCTTGAACTTATGTAAAATATTTACAGAAGAAAAACAGTAAAAAAGCCCAACCAACAAGGCCAAACAAGCTGCTGTAGATCTTATCGATCTATAGTCACACATACTTTATTCTGCTAGTACCTAAACATTTAACATGTAATTACTGGAGTGAAACTTGGAAGTCTTTTACAGCTTTCTTATGTTTCAAATTTTCTTTTTTTTTTTCCCCCCCCTAGATTGTCATATTTGTTTTTTCCTGTATAGGTATGGTAGAATTACAGAGGAGTATTAATCCATACATTTATGCACATCTTTTACCGAAAGGAAATTCCAGAGGAAACCACCAGATCTTGCAGAGGTATCATCATTCATGTCCATATGCAAAGAGTACTGTGCCTACAACTGCAGAACAGAACAGTCCTTTATGTGCAACAATCAGTGTAATAAGGAGTTTGCTCTCCTGGAGCACAAGGTCTCATAGATGGGCCGAGCTGTTTCCTCTCCTGTAGACAGTGTAGTTGAATCAGTCAGAAAAGCTTGGCATTGTTGTCTGTGATGCATCAGAAAACGTTCCTGACTTACTCTGTGGTGTGCTCTTCCTCTGGCAGGGTGGCTACAGCAATTCCAATGGCTGGTAACGTCCCACACTACACTGCACAGCAACTGTAGTGTCAACAGTGAATCTTGGGCCAAAGGAAGCACCAAAAAACATGGAGTAAAATTCCATAATGATCTAACTAGCAGTTTAGTGCCCTCTGGCCTTCTGAAAATAATTTCTGTTATTTTTAAAAACATTTTCTACAAAATCAGCTTAACAATTAAAACACAGGCCTTGAATGGATGGTTAGAAACTGTGATCTATCTATACAAGTTTCTATTCAGTCTGATAAAATTATAAGAGATGAGTCTACACACCTCATTGGGTTTACTCTGATGTTACTGCAAGGTAGCATAGCTACCTTATGTATCTAAAAACCTGAACATAAATATTTTGTATCTGTTGCCAAGTTCACAATTTTCCTAGTAGACTGTAACACAGTTGCAAGTTATTAAGGATTGAATCTTCGCATCAATTTGGTACAATACCATTTTAGCTTATGTTAGAGCAAAAAAATGGATAATTGGTATGTGGATACAAATTAAGAGTTTAATATCCCATGCAGCTGTTTACCTCTGCTTAATTAAGCAGCAGTGACTTCACATTAGCATTGCTATGAAACCATAAATACACACCAGAGATAGGCACAATCATGTTAGCCACCCTCCTCATGTCAAATCAATGCATGTTCGGTATTTTTTGTGTCAATGTTGCATTTTAATGGTAGAGACGAATCTCTTCACTTTTAAAGAGGAGCTTCACGTTTGATACATTTGGTTTTGGTACAAGTGCCAGGATTTTATAAAAAGACTACACTCCTGTAGGCAAACAGTTTAGGCAGAAAGTGTAGAGCTTTAATGGAAACTCCTAACTTAAATATAATTGGAAGTCAGTGGGTAATTTTGCTTTTGGAGCCTTTACAGGAGTATCACAGTCATTTTGTATAGTAATAGAAGGTAAGTAAAAACCCATCTATAAAAATGCAGTGCTGTTGTAACACTGATGAAGTTCTAACACTCTGACTATGTGGCATAAGCTCTTTGTTTCCCGTATTTACCAGCAATTCTGGCACAGAGCTGCTTGTTTTGCTTAAGGATCCCCTGAAGTTACATAGATGTAGCTAAGTTGGTATTTTGAGAGGTACGTACAACCAGGACAGGCCTTGAATTAACACAACACATCAACAGAACAGAAGAATTGCACTTTGGTCAGGACTGTCAGAACTAACTGTTAACCATCAGCATAAGAACACAACCTCAGTTGGTGCCATTTTTAATGATTAGAAATAATACATCGTAAAACAAAAAGTGAAAAAATTCCAGCGTGATACTTATAAACAAAGAACAAATAGAAAACAAAACCCCTTCGGTTTTGCCTGATTTGTAGTATTTATCATACAACAGATCAATAGTCTGAGGTAACACCAGTACGAATTGTTTAATCCTTCAAGGACTACTCAAAAATGAAGAACAGTGATAGCAATGTATGTTATGCTAAAAGCGAGACTTGATTATTAAGTCAAGCAAATCTGTTACCCTTTGTAGTTAGGGATCTGTGGCTGCAAGTATAAAACTGGAAATAAGTTTATACAGTAGGAACTACAGAACATCAGAGTCGTGCGTGGCATGTCGATAGCCCCTGTCAGCAATTAAGAGTACAGTTGATTATGTAAAAACCAGACATTTCAATACAGTAAAGACTTTGTTCCAGAATAGCCCTTAAGAAATTTAGAATACTGTTAGTTTGCATAAAATAGCCAAAAAAAAAAAAAAAAGATGAATTCCGAAGTCCAAATTTTGGCATGAGGTAAAACCATATGCATTTATTTCATCTGCATTTTAGATTCAGTAAGCATAAAATTAAGTATGTTGACTGTAATGAATTCAGTCATACAAGTGCAAGTCTTCAGCTAGAATGTATTTTATGGCAGTTTATTTAAAAAATGTACCAGTAAATCATAAAAGAGGGATCATGTCCATTTAACGTTTATTGAAGTATACAGGAGGTTTTCTTTAGAATCAAATATGAGCATGAATATATGGCCAAACGTAAATCTATCAAATTCAGTGAAAATTTTCTGACTTTAAATAGTAGCTGTAAGAATGACCAATATATATTCTTTGTTACAACCGCCCTCACTCTACAAGTAAAAAAAAATAATAAACATTCAGTAAACATTCTTTCCTAAGGTAGTTTCCCTTATATATCAGTGATTTATCCATTTCTTGTATACATAACTTTTTAAACATACCAATCAGTGGTTCTCACAATTGAAAAATAAAAGCACAAAAAAGTTTACACTCTTGTACAGGTAAATAAAAGATCATTTTTAATTAAACTGTATATCCTTAAGGGCATAGTATAGTTTCAATTTCATTACCTATTACATAATTAACTTCTTACATACAAATATTGACATATTTGGCTTGTGCTTCAAAGCCGTTGTGTCTACAAAGTCCATGTCAACGCGACTCATAACTTGAAATCAGTGGGGACATCTTTACTGCTGCTGGGTTTAACCTGTTCGTGCAACATGGTCTCTTCTGAGCTTGTTGTGGCACTGCATTTTTCTGTGGAGTCGTCAGTGTCTGGATCCAATCCTTCAGGACAGGGAAGTTTTAGAAGTTCTTCCCGCAACTGAGCTGTATGACGCTGAATATACAAACAGAAGTCAGTGTGGAAGGCCATGGTTAATACAATACTTTTCATAATGTTAGACAACATAAGACAAACAAAAAGAGTGAGTAGAAAAGGTTTAAATGTACTATTTTAGTGACTGGATCAACTTCTCCCCTGTACTTAAGGATTGATACTTTCCTTTTATTGACAGAATCATTAGCAAGTGCTGCTAGGGACAAATTAAAGGCAGTCAAGAGAACTGCAGCCAACAAGTGCATCAATATAAATGCTACGCTATTTGTCTTGTGGTTGAGTCACATTTGTGTTCGGTGATTGCAGCAGGAACTGGCTTGGACTAGGTAGGTCATACAGTCAAAACAAATTCATAAAGAGTTCATGATGAGATCTGTTACAGAGACAGATATGCAGAGCTTTGTATACTGATCACAGTAACTAACGAACAGTAACTTCACTTTGAAGACCAGTCATGTTGAAAGAATGCAAGTCTAGCAATAGAAAAAAGAAGCCTTTAAAAAATTTGGAGTTTGTATCTCAGGGGAAGAAAAAACCCCAAGTATAGGTCTGTTGTCTTCTATGCACAAAATACACAAATGAAAATACTTGGCTGGGAAGGCAGGAAATATTTATAATGGTTATAATTTGATTAAGGTTAACACAGGTAAAACTGGCTGTAGTGGACCACAGCTTAGTAACTGTGCTTGTCTACTCTAAAAACTTGTTTTCTGGAAAGGAATTGGTTCTAATGCAACTTTAGCATTAACCTCTACCCACCCTTTACTGTGAACAAAAAAACCTCTCTGTATTTTAGGTAAGTATTCATAGAAAAATAGGCAGGACAGGTGCTAAAGGAAAGTCCAACTTGTAAAAAAAAAAACACTGAGAAAGTGAAGTGCACATACATTTTATCTCTTACCAGCTAGGAAACTTAGGTTCGTACACAGGTTTTAAAGTTGCCAGGGTTTTCAATTATCACCACTATAAAACTCAGTCTGTGAGCAATTTTATTGCCCTTTGTCATCTTTGGAATAAAGGACTTAAAATTATAAGAGTCTCACCTTTAGAGCTGCTGCATGATGGGACATAGTCCTGCCTACCCGTTTGTCACTGCTGTACTGCTGTATGTCTGCTATCCACTCCTCACACTGAGCCATGATCTCCACTCTTTTCAAGTAAAAGTGTTTGTGGATGACCTGCAAGAAAACATTCCCCATGTAACAAGGATGGAAGAACCATACACTTAAACAATACCAAATCTGCAAGATGTCTATGGGTATAACTGAATATAAGGAAAAAAAAAAACAGTATAAGGATAATTTAGCATTGACCCAGCTTGGAGATCAATTGTGGAATTTCTGTCCTTGGAGGTTTCCAAAACCCAACTGGAAAAAGCCCTGAGGAACCTAGTCTGAATTCAGCTGAGGCTGTTTTGAGGAGTTAGTTGGCCTGGATGTCTCTTCTGGTCTGGTCTGATTTGTGTGCAGCCTGCCATTTGAGCACTCACTTGTGTTATCTGAGTGCAGGGTAAATGAGTGCCAGGAATACAACAAACAAAAGAAAAAGTGATAGCAGATTGCTACACACATTCTTCAGTTCAACTTACTCCACAGGCACGATGTGTGGACATTTAACAGGCAGTTACACAGATACAGTGTTAAGGCTTTTATTCCTTTGCTTTACCACCTTATTTTACTAGAGGAGCACAGGTCTTCCCCTGTCACTAATCGCTGGCTGCCCAAATAGAAAACAGATATCCAGAAACTCTGTCAACAGTAAGAGCATAGGAACATAAAATGCTTCTGCAGAGAGAAGGAGGATCATACCAGCTGCTATGGAAGAGATGCAATCACAGTTACATGCCCTAGGCAGAGGCAGCACCTCTGGGGACACTAGAATTCCCAGGCAATAGTAGTTGAGCTTCCCAGTTTGGTTACAAGCCAGTATTTGATTGTAGGGTAATTGTGGTATTTGAGTACACATTTTGAGTTTAAAAAACCCAACCAATCAACCCTCAGACAAAGTTGTGAAACTTTACTTGGTGTTGGCTTTGTTTTAAACAGTTTTCTAAAACTGTGAACGGTGAAAGAAACAATAAAATCAAACAAATTTTGTTGAGCACAGAGAGTTCTTGGCAATATTGCAACTTAATTGGCAAAATCATCTTTCCCTCCGGAGGTTAGAGAATACAGCTATCTGTCTAAAGAGAAACTGCATATTGAAAGTGTGACTTCAATTCTGGATGCATTTCTTAAATCCATAATGGAGCTTGGAAGAATTCCCAAAGACTGACAGTTTAGATCTCCTGAGCCTGTCATTTAAGACACTAAAGAGAAGACAGCTCAGATTTTTGAAGACAACAGATCTCAGGACGTATGTTCTCAAAGATTTCAGTTTTCAGGATGCCTTTCCATTTATGTTACTGAACTGATCATGTTAAGATTCCTAAGATAACCCTACAAAAAACCTAGAGGTCTTAACAACAAGTGAGTCTCCCAGGGAAGTACTCAGATAATCCAAAAGATCTGTTTTCATTTGGATGGGGCCGCAAATAGAAACCAGCATTCTTCCAAAAGCTGCCTTTTCCATACCAGCAAGTGAAAAAGCTGAGCTGCAGAGTAAGCACAATATTGCTGAGACTCTTCTGATGGAAGCTGCAGTAACAGCAACCTGGGATTCAGTTACCCAATGCTGTAATACTGCATATCCTTCGTTTCTGTATATGTGAGAAGAAACATGGAGCATTACTGTCAGGGAGCCCCCTGGTTTCTTGAATCTTCAATTAATTTAATCTTATTATACTTTGAGAATGTCTTTTGCCAAGGTGATATCGTTACATTAGCTAGAAGAAAAGGACCTCTTAGCAGAGGTTATTTGATTATGTATCACAATATTATCTTTATCATGGTCTGATTGAGTGTCTTGGTATATCCAAAGTGTTTCCTAGTACTTGCTTCAAATTCATGTTCCTTGGAAAAATACATCCTGTTAGTTACGCAGACTAACGAGCAGACTGATGCCCATTTGTAGGGCTGATCAACAGTTTTTACAGGCAATGTAGAAGGTACCACTCAGCACTAAGAATGAGCTGAGCTGAATGAACCATGTTTTACCAAACTGCACCAAACCTCTGTTCAGGTCAGTCCCAACTCGTGCGCATTCCCGTTTCACAGAAAAGAATCTGTGAAGTCAGGTGCATCCTTATTCACTTCAGTCTGTTGAGTCGGTTGCCCCAGGCTAAAAACTGACATCTCATGCATGATGTTTCCAAATATTTGCATTCTTCTCAACGCTCAAACAAGAGAAATATTTACTGCGTTTCACAAAACCTACCTCCTTAAAACATGGTGATGGATTTCTCATTTGTTCAAGCATTGCCCACTTGACTGTTGCCTGTCGTATATTTCCATCATATTCTCTGGAGCTCTGGGTACCACTTGGAGTACCTCTTGATCGTTCATAACCTGGTTCATTAAAATATGGTTCTGCTACCAGTATTAGAGATTGGACAGACACTAACACCTGTTAAAGGAAGAAACTAAATATTAAAATTGTGCTATCCAAATATTTTTACAGATATACATAATTCTGCTCACTTTATGTGAGTGCAAACCCACTTCTGTTGCAAAGTACTTTCATTTGTAGCACAGGCTATGTCCAAGCTTTCAAACCGAAAACAGCACTACACATACAAAACCACCAAGTCCTGTGACTGTGTATTTGCCTCAAGCACTAATTAAATGACAAATGTAAGTTCAAAAAACCCCCCACATCAAACCAACAAAAAGATAGAAATGTAAGTACAAGACAGTATTTACAGGAAGAAACGTCTGATTGTACCCTTTTCTGAAAGAAAGTGTATTTGTCAAGTCCTCAAGTTTTTGATTTTTTTTTTTCTTGGCTGAGCTTGCTAATTCTTCTAAATCAGAACTAGGTGGAAAAGGAACAAGGGAGGTGAAATGCCAGGTGACCACTGAAATTAAACTTGATCTACATATTCTCCCATTTTTTCTTTCAAATGAATGTTCTTAGCCCTTTCATTTCGTATTTTACAAACAACATTGTGTCATGTGCCATTAAAACACAATCTCACTATTTCTCTTCAAATAAGGAAAAAAAAATGTTTTCAGTACTATATCCACAAAGCACCAACTGATTAGGACCAAGTGGTTAGGAAATTAGTTTTCCCCCCTTCAATTCTACAATCCAGCACTTGACGGAACAGATGTTTACATAAATACAAGGCATTTAACTATATACTCAGATATTCCTAATATAAAACAAATAACTGAATAGATACATTGGCGCTTAGGAATCCAAATGTCTATGTACTGCACTTTCATGACTTGATGGCTTGCTAATTTTTCCAGTATTAAAACATTCGTCCCTGTCAACTAAATTTTTTTATTAAATGAAGGACAGATTTTTCTTACGTACTTAGAACCAAGTTCAGGGATTACAATTCTGCCACATAAACTTAGTTCCAAAACTGTAAAGAATTCAAAAACAGAGATTTGAACACTTATATTTGAAATATTTGAAAAGCTGACGATATATTACAGACCTATGAATGGCATTTCCAGCAGTGGGCATACTTAGGTGCAAGATATCCACATCGGGGCAGCTGTTTCTGGAACTGACTCTCCTCCCAGCCTAGATACAATTTAAAGCTTGAAGATATTCCCCAATTTAGCGGCCCAGTTTGTGAATTTGGATATGGAAGACAAAAAGGTGCAGAATGTACAGGTTACATCAGATAGATACCGTGCCACTAGTGAGTCAAAACTTGGGTTCCTTCACAGGGCAGTGCCCTGACAAGTAGTTCTGCTCTGTGTTTTATGTGTGTCATTCTCCTGGAGTTTCTCTTGTAGCAAAGCCAGCACAGAAGTGTTCCAGCATTCCATACTCTCTGCGATGTGTACTCACTCCATGGACACAATGCTTAATCAGTAACTTGTATCAAAGCAACAGTTCAAGAATCAGCTGAATGACCCAGGTTAACCTCAGTCCCACCACCATCTTGTGGGAACACACCTTCACTCCTTTAGGTGCCACAGCACCTTGTTAGTTTATAATTGTTTAGTGGCTGTGCTTTAACTATAGCACTGAAGGGTAATCTAGGGGAATCTGATGGACTGGACACGTAGCTGTGCAGTGGGAAATATGAAGTAGCATCCCCCACCAGGCAGAGAAGGAAAATTAAACAAGATTTTCTGTTCCTCACGCAGGTGCTAGTACATGATACTGTGTGCACCATCACAGTCTCCTCTTCCCATCCAGCATTCAGCTAGAAGTAGCCATGGCTATTTAGTATTAAACCTTAGAGAATGTGCTTCACAACAGGTTCCAGCAAGCAAATGACCACTTATGACACCAAAAAAGGCAGAATAGTAATGCAAAAGTGCTAAGCAAAGGTAGAGTACTCCAGGGTCAAGGCTTCGGGTAACAACTGTGTTTTAGTGATCTTGGCCTTTACGTGTTTCTGGAAGGAGTTGGGTTTTGCTTTTTAAAAATTTTGTATTTTAGATCTATAGATTTTTTTAATGTAGCTATGGTAGAGAAATTTGACACTGCAGCATTGTACTTTCTGGGCCTGAACAAGCAGTTGATACCTTGAATAATAACTGTAATGAATGAGAAACTCTAAACTTCCAGTTTCACTGGGTTATAAAAGTTAATTTCCTAAGTATTTTGGGTGGTCTGACAATAGTTCAATCTCTGAGCCAGAAAAAACATGTAGTACTTAATTCCTTCCAAGCAATTTATTTAGTCCTACAGCTGTTTTCCAATTAACAGCTACAAAGTGTTTTTCTCCCAGTGTGATGGCGATGGGACTTTTTCCAACCGTTTTTCGTACTATTTTCAAAATGAATCTTGAAAAAAACTTTTATATTTTAAACTCAAATGCTGCATGTGATTTCTAACAATCAAATCTAACATTTTAATCTAAGAAAGAGGTCTCTGGAAAATAAGACTTCCTTATACTTCTACCTTTCTACACTGATTTTACAGTTAAAGTCCAAAATCACAGTTCATCTCTTCATTAAGAAGTTGTATCTTTGGCAGACTTGCAGTATGTAAGGAAGTGTTGGATACCTATCACAGTGTTTGTCACCCTCATGGTGAAAAAGTTTTTCCTAACATTTCATCAAAATTTCCCACGTCCCATCTTCTGTCAACTGGTACTTGTCCTAGTGCTTTGCATCTATAAGAGGTGCCTGGCTCCATCTTCTCTATCCCTTCCCCATTCAGGTATTGAAGACAGCAGCAAGACCTCTGCCACTGGTACAGCCACTTTTAATACACAGCCCTTATAATACACATCTCATCAGTTTGGCTACAAGGTGCTAAGGGAGACTGTATCTTGCTGAAGTCAGTGAGCAACATCCACTGCTCTCCCTTTGTGCAAAGCCAGGCACCTCACTTTAGAAGGCAAGGATAAGCTCTGTTCCTGCCCAGTAAACCCAAACTGCCTGTTCTCTTGTTTTCATGTACTTGAAAATAGCTTCCAGGATTATTTGTTCCATAGTCTTCCCAAGGACCACAAAGTATTGCTGACCAGCTTGCAGCTCCCCAGATCCTCTCCCTTGCTGATCTTAAAGCTGAGTGTGAGATTTGCCAGGAAGCTCCTTTGATTGTTCTGACTGTCAAAGATGAGAGCTGATGGCTCTGCAGTGATATTGGCTGGCTCCCTCAGCTCCCCTGGATGCACTGGAATTGGATCCAAGAACATGTGGGTCCAAGCAGCATGAATATTGTTTCCTCTGCTGTAATTCCTCATTTTCAAAGACCTTCCTAGTCAGGGCTCAGGGACATGGAAAAGCAAACCTTACCCCTAAGAGTGGGGCAAAGATGACCTCTGCCTTTTCTATGCCCCACTGAGCAATAGGAAAGCCTAAGGAAAATTTGTTCTTTTGCTGCCAGTACACTTATAAAAAGCTCCTCTTGTTCCTCTTTATATCCCTCACCATTTTAGAGCCCAGCTAAGCTTTAGGTTTCCTCATTTCTCTCCTGAATGTTTGGGTAATGTCCTTTTATTTCTCACAAGTAGCCAATCACCTCTTTCTGCCTTCTGTGTACTTTCTTTTTGCAGTTGAGCTTAGGCAGGAGTCCTTTTTTACCCATGCTGGCTTCTCCCTCTCTTGCTTGACTTCCACACGCTGGAACAGATCAATCTTGAATTTTTAGGAGACTGATCAATCAGTTCTCCATGGCCAAATCCTGAACAAGCTGAAATCTGTTCTGCTGAAGGCAGTAATTCTACTATACTGAAACACCAAATGTACAGGCTTCTAGGATTTGGAACAGAAAATGTACCTTGTGCTATGTAATTACTCCAAAGAAGGAATAAATTCAGAAACTGCCATAGGAAAGAAGCTTTACTTTTATTTAATGTCTGTGCTTATGAGTCAGTGCATTTCTATGAAATAAAGCTGAAAATTATAAGGACTCTATGTCCTTATAGAGGTATTTATGAGGACCGTATGTCCCAATAAATTCTGCTCTAATGAAACACTAATTGTTACTGAATTATTGAACACAGTATAGCTACACTGTAACTCCCTGCAGCTTTATTCCTCTTGCAGACCTGGAGGAGCACGGTTACAGTGTGCGCTAGTGTACTACACTTTCTCATCTCTCACAATGTGGAGTCTCTTTTGTCTTTAGCATAAAAAGCTTGTGATAATTCCATAATTAAATTTATTTTTAAAAAATAAAGGACTTCAAACCATCTGAGCAAAACTGGTGCAGGAATGACCTGCACACGTGAACAGTCAGTCCTCAAGACAAGACCGGTAAGAAATACTGGTTTCAAAGAGCGCTTTGAAGAACTTCTCTACTCTCCAGTGTTCCTTCTCTAGTGTTGCAAGGGCGTTTTCTGGACTTTTGTCCTATTTATGGTTATTTGAAGAAGAAAATTCTGCTTTATAAATTCTACAAAAAGAATCATTAGGACCAACAGACCACTTACCACTCCTAGATGACATTCTGAAGGGAAAAAAGAAATTGCTTACCTGCAAAAAACTTGATGTTTGGGGATTCCATTTCTCTTCTGGCCTCCCATGCCACGTGTTCAGTATACTTAAACACACCTGAAAAGGTCACATTATTAATACCATAAATATTACGACAAAACTGTTATGCTTGGACAGAACAGAATGTTAACATTAAATTGATTTATTTTTGACAAATTTTTGTATAACTTCATTCTAAAAGTCAAATTTGTTTTCTATCACAGAATCAACTAGATTGGAAAAGATCCCTTGAGATCATCGAGTCCAACCTATGGACAAATTCCACCATGTCAACTAGACCACGGCACTAACTGCCACATCCAGTCTTCTTTTAAAGACCTCGAGGGATAGTGACTCCATCACCTCCCTAGGCAGTCCATTCTAATGTCTAATCACTCTTTCTGTGGAGAAATTCCTCCTAATGTGGAGAATTTCCTCCTAAACCTCCTCTGGCGCAGCTTAAGACTTGTTACATCTAACACAGGAACCAAGTTGACCTACCTTGCCATCATTGTAGAGGTTTGGATTAAATCTCACACTGTGGCCTCCAGTTGTTTCCAGATTCACAAGTGGGGGGGAATTAGGATAGTCTTGTGGGAAATACACATCAAATTCGAAGCAACCATTTGCATACGGGGTGTCTGCAGGACCAGTAATGAGAACCTACCATTGCAAAAAACAAAAACAAACACTTAACCCCCCCATCTTTATATTTGTCACACAGTTGAGATTTGATAAGTTACATGAAGCATTTTATTTCCACATGCTACTTTGCAGAAAATATTATTAGACATCATAATCATACACAGGCTGTCAGTCCGTTCGTTTTGATCCCGTGGGTGAGTGAAGCCTCTGTGAATATTCCTTTTTCGAGATTACAAATGGAAAGCAAGACAGAAGGAGCTAAAACTCTTCTCCTCTCCGTATTGGATCCTATTAACAGAATGTTTTCTTCAGGTCCAGAGACACTCTGTATACTGAGTGTGTACACAGAGACAGACACTCTGTGTACTTCTTCATACCTACTGCCTGTGACTTTAATGGTCACAGGCAAAGATACACTTTGACCATAATGGAGAAACAAAACTAAAGTTTTCCCTCTGGAATAGCTGAAGAAGAATGAACCTTGTTCTGAGAATTCTCCTTGGCTGACAGAACACTCCTGGGGAAGATGGACTCTCCCTGCCAAGTTATTGAGAAATCAGAATCACACTCAAATACTACTACTTACGTTAACATTTGGACAGCAATTACAGTACACATGAAATACTTCTGGTTTTTCCTAAGATTTCAAGCACCTTCTTAAAAATTTATATGCCAAGCTGAAGAGAGGAATAAAAATAGCTTTGCTCCTTTACCTTCATTATGTCAAGCCGCTCCTCATCACAACGCACAAAAACGCTGGATGAAGATGAGAGAGGCAGTGAGGTTGAAAGAGTCACAGCTTCTTGAGCAAGACGTCGGGCTCTGGCAGCACTGTTGGCGTCACTTGCATTTTTTACCTGAGACATGTAGTGGTAATTTACTTTAAAAACCAATTTTCCATCATCATCTTCAGAAACCATTTCAAATGTATCTAGAAGAAAATTTTAATGCATCAGGAAAGGAGCGAAGTTAATAATGAATTAGTCTTGGATAAAGATTCTGACTATTAAAATCAGGAAAGTTTGATTTGTGTTACACTAATGCATAAAACTATGTATTTTGTGAGTTAACAGTGATCACAGAAAACAAAACATTAACAGTGCTGGGTTGAAATAATTTCTGCAGCAAATTTACAAGCTTTCATATGCAACTTGTCACATATACACCATCCCCAATTTGGAGAGCTACCAGTTACTCCAGACCACTAATGACATGAATACATAATAATGCTAATAATGGAATTCCTGTGATGCCAAGTACCAATGGTATTTATTCATGTGCTGGTTGCAATGTTATTAAAGAATCACAAAAAATTACAGTGGAGCTGGTTTTCTTTAACCACTTGCTATGCAAAATCTGCAGCTCGGCTGCCAGAGGGAAAAGCTCCCATTACAAACCTCCCTATCTCCTACTCCTGGCATATACTCCAAAAACATTTGTGAGGAAAATTGCTTACAAATACAACAGCTAAGTAATGGGACTGCAAATGCTGTTACTGCAACTACAAAAATACTCAGAGAACATGCTTTTGCAAAAATTTTATAGCTCTTTTTAGATAATAACTAATAGTTATTTCATGCTTTTTTTTTTTTTTGTAACACATTCCCCTTATGGCAAAAGTAAGGACTGATTCTCATCACATTATCCAAATGCAACATATTGTATTCCATGAAAGCACAATGAAATTTACCACAGTTCCATTTAAAACACTTTTTGATTTGGATTCTATTCTATTCAAAAAAATAAAAGCTACATTAACATATATATAGAACCATATATAAGCTTTTAAAAAAATCAAACAACACTTCAATGTAATTTGAGAACTGAAAGACTCACAAATCATTACCATAATGAAAACACAAACACCATTATTAAATTCATCTAGTCCTATCTACTACTCTACCATATGCTTAAAATATTTCTTTTTAGTTCAAAGAGTGTATGAGTTGGTAACCTGAAATAGAGACTTATTTAATTTTCCACATGTGGAAGTTATTAGTATGTAAAATAGTTGTTAACTTTTAAAATAATAAGGGATTCCATCTGACAGAACACATATTTCCTCAGTGTCTGCTTTCTAAACACAAACATTCACACTTCTCAACCTACCAAACTGGAGTTTTTTCATGACAGCCACATACTTTTCTTCAAGAGACCGTAAAACAGACAAAGGCTTGGGCTTCACAGCAGCCTTTTTGGAGTATTCAGCCATCTTCTTTTCTGTTATATAAAATGTGATGATTATTTGTAGTTACCTATGTAATTCTGAGACAAGCACAGCAAGCGTTTGGGGATTATTTAAATTGAAATGACATTTTATGTGGTTACATTCTTTTGCAGAGTAGCCTCAAAACTGGGCATCACTCAGGATATACAAGTCTTTTTTTCTCACTGCTGTATATTTCATTATCTGAACAGCTTGAAGAAAATAAAAGTCATCATATAAGGTCAGAAATAATTAATGACCGCTGCTGTTATGAATATTCTTTTATTGTTTCTTTTAATTCATTTTTTAAAATTTAAAACAGGAAGTATGACATATGCTTGTGTGGATGGCTATTTCCACATGAATTCTTGGACTCTCCAAAATCAGGAGCTGATTATACACACACCTTTATAAAATCCACTTCCCTGATTTTGCTACCTAATCTTTAGTTTTCTTTACTGGACAACCAGATGGTGCTTTGAACTTCTGCTAGTTCAGTCCAGGTTTTAGACTTTAGTTCTGCATTCATCTAGTCAAGAGTTAATCTAATGGGTAAGATTTAGTTTTAACAGCCAACACCTGACTATTAAAGGTCATGTATGTTGTTTTCTGCCAAGAAAAACAATAATTAAAAAGGTGCTATGCAACTGTGATGGAAGTCGTGAGGTGTACTCTAATTTACTTGAATTACTCTGTTTCTTGATCAAAACATTTAAGACTACCACAAGGTTCCAAACACCTTTGAAAATGCAGTCAATGGTCGGGGACAGAAGGGAAGTATTTTGTCTTGCTTTTAAGCTAATTTTTAAGCTGTCTGTTAATGGTTGCATTACAAATAAACACTATATACTTATATACTTTATATACTATCTACTTTATATACTTATAAAAGTATTTCTATTTTACCTTGGTTTGCTTGGAGCAAACTGGTGGTAGCAGCATAAACTATCTCCGCAGTCTTTTGGATATCTGGTACCAAAAGGGTCAATCCCTCTGGTTCTTGATCAGAAGTATCTGGTTTTACTCCTGCTTTAGCTTTGTCTTTTTTAGACCTGTATGGGGCAATGAAATAGGATACAGCATGAGGGAGTATTTTTCAGCCAGACATACAGTACACAGAATATTTGTCAACAGGGAAAAATATCAAAGCTAAAGGAATCAAGATTAAAACAAGCCTTCTAAAATGGAATGTCTCTCTCTATCTCCAGGTTAATCACAGAAATGGAGCAGTCAGTTGTGACAACACTGACCACGCCGTCCTGCTTCAACAAACAGATGTACCTCTGAACGATGAGTAAAAATATGAACATAAAGCCAGCAATAGCAGTATAGCAGTTTCTGCGTCAACCTTTCAGTACTCAATTGTTAAACTGCACGCTGATCTTATGTTTGCACGCTTTCACAAAGTACCAGAAAAGCTTACAAAATCAATCTGACAAAGATCATGTCACAAATGTGCATTTCATCCATGCAGATCCTTGTGCAAAACTAAGTTCTAAACAGGTAATCAAGTACTCTTTCTTGCTACACAATGCACAAGCAATTATTGAAAATACACCAATGGTAAAACTACAGGAAACCTCTAGTGCAAATTCACAGCATGTATATGAACGGCAACCCAGGCATCACAGGACAGTAGATCAAAGATGAAGTTTGTATCTCTCTGCAGTTCTCTTCCAGGCTATAGAGATTTAGACCTTTTATTTCAATGAACAGTGTAATGTAACTATTTTAAAAGTCTTGATATATAGAAGGCATCTAAATTATGTTGGATGTTTATAATCGAAGTATTGCAAATTAAAATGTCAATTTAAACACCTGAAATTTTTCTAATGACATAATTTGAATGTACAGTATATACTAACTCCATTTTTTGATAGAAGCTAGTTGCCTTGTAATTTAAGATATATTTAAATATTTAGATTGTAACAATCCAATCTTTACTAGAATATATATAGTCAACTGTGGAACACAATGATATTTGATATGAATGTAACCTAAATGTAAAAGCTTCTAATATTTCAAGAACTAACATAAATTTACAGTCATCCTGCAAAACTTAACAGATTTTAATGCTAACAGCCCCCAAATTATTTTTAAAACATGTATAATTTTTTTGTTTCAATAGCACTTGTTCATTTTAAAACCAAAACAAGTTCAATAGCCAAGATGCATTCATTTTCTCTTTACCACTTCCATATCTAGATGCAAACAAGAAAACTATCAACACAGGAAAAAATTAGCAATTTAATGCCTTGATGTACCAAACATATTTTAGCAACTCTAACATTTCTGTATTTTAATCTAGACTGAAACTGTGCATAATGAATGAGTCTGTAAACTATTCAGTAGAGGTGATTACAGTAATACTGAATACAGTCTTTGTACTCTACCTAATCAAATGAGAACATCCCTAGAGCATTAACAACAAAATTCATTACTGCAGCACAGTACATTTTCCCTGTTCCAGATTTAACCCAAAAGGATGTTAGCCCATTGCTGACTTCAATCAATGCTAAGCTTTCAGATCCCCAAAGTTAGGAGGAAAGCATCAGAACCAGCACCAGGCAGCATCTGAGGAATAGTTTAAGACAAAGAATCAGCAGCTGCCTCTCCCATTCATACTGTCCAAAATCCCCATTGTTGCATTTTTCCTTGTGGAAAGCTAGGCCAATATTTTTAAATAACCTACTAGGCACATTCAGCAATGTATATTTAAAGCCACTAAACCTCAGTGACAACCTGTTTTAATGCCACTAACATACTAGCAGCCACCAGTCCCAAGAAAGACATACAGATTTAGATCTGCCTGCTACTGATGTAGAAGCCTTAAGCTATTTGCTACCAAACCCTTGGAGAAATTCTGGCTAAAGTGAAATATCAGTGCTCTTTATCCAAGAGAAAGATGTGTGAAAAGCCATATAAATGTGCTTAGTGCAGGTACTGAAAGTGAAATGAATTTTTATAAATATATTTTCAAGATCTTGTAGGTCTTTCATCTTCCACATGGTTTCACAACTTAGACTACTCAGTTTTTTGGTTTTCCTTCTACTTGGTCTTAGAATCAAAAAAATTAAGGTGTTTGCCTCACTAAACAAAAAGCTTAACAATACCTACACATATAGTGAGTTACTGACAGCAACTATCTCAGCAGACAAAGAATATATATCCAGTTGAAGCACTAGGAAAAGGAGACATCTAATCAAATGCAAACTTTCAGTACCGATAATATAACTTCCTCTCGTTCTCCCTGCTGTACAGAACAGTTACATTTCAGCATTTTTGAACTATCAAAAGAGAATGTGTTCTCCTAACATCTCCTTTGCCACCCAATGCTGTCCACTGTAACCATGACCACAACAGAGAAATCTCCCCCTTCTCAGAATACACTTTTTAAACCAAACATTTGGAGAGCAGCTTTACCCTGACACTTGTAGTTATCTGGGGCTTGTGTGATGATCTACATTACCAAGCTGCCTAACTTCTCAGCGGGTCATAACTGCTGAAGAACAGGTTAGGAAGCAAAATGCAGGAATAAATCTAACTCAGACACACTCTCACCTAACCCCTGCCCCATCCTGATCTCATTTTTTAATGACCCTCGATCCTTCCTAATCAGGGATTTCAGTTAGTTTCCTAGGGAGTATAAGGTAGCTGGTATCACAAAATCCCAAGATCAGACATACTGCCCCATCAACATCTGGTTTTCTCACACAAGTCTTCCTTGTATAGTCTAATGGTTAGTTAGGGTGAAGATGACTTTCCTCCACTTTTGGGGAAAACCCCAAAACATATTGCCATAACTTGCAAAACTCCTATTAATGATGACCTCCATTTTCACTCCCTCATTTTGTTTTCCTACCTTTATTTCATCCAAACCTTTTACTATAAGAACACCAACTTAGTGCAACCAATCCTGTACAGTTCATAAGATCATCGAATCATAGGTCCATAGAAGGGTTTGGGTTGGAAGAGACCTTAAAGATCACCTAGTTCCAACCTCCCTGCCATGGACAGGACAGCTTCCACTAGATCAGGTTGCTCAAAGTCCCATCAGGTTGGCCTTAAACACTGCCAGGGATGGGGAATCTACAACTTCTCTTGGCAACCTGTTCCAATGCCTCACCACCCTCACAGCAAAGATTTTTTTTCTACTATTTAATCTAAACCATTCCCCCTCATTCCGTCACTACACGCCCTTGTAAAAAGTCCTTCTCCAGCTCTCCTGGAGGCATTTGCTTCATTATCTTATTCTCTACAACTTTAGTATCATACACAAACAGTTGAGGAAATATAACAATACTTTACAGTTTCTCAGTTTATTTACAACCAAATAGTGGTAAATCAAATAATTTCCTAGATTCTAGATTGGAAAACCTGTCAAAGGATCCTGAGCAGTATGTCATTTCACAGTGACTATTCCCGGTCAGGGACACTCCCCGGGTAGGTGGAGCCCGTTAGCCCTGTAAGGCAATCCACCTACGTCCTGAGGACCTCGCTGCCACTGTCCAAGCTCGCTTGGCCCCGGCAGATGAACCTTAGGATTAAAGGGTGGGCTCAGTTCTGTGCGCACTGTGTCCCACCTAAAATAAATCCAATGCGCAGGCTGGAAGGCGTACAAAGACCTTCCACAGATCTTCGTTCGCGAAGTCTGGCCATTATTATTATAATTTTTTAAAGTTCACACAGTTTTGCCTGAGACAAAACCGAACTTCACTGCAGACATGAGCTATTACACTTTATTTTATATTTCTTTTACATGAGAAGACTACAAAAGCCCCTTTTTAAAACCTTAAAACTTGGTTTATAATGATTATTAAATAAACTAATTTTAAAAGAAAATAAAAAACAGGTGCACTGTAAGATTAAAATCCCATGTGAAACAGCTGCAGACCTGAAGACGGAGGTGTGAAGCTGGTCTGTGTGTCATACATAAAAATGTGTGTCATGCACAGGTGCTTCAGAGGCACAAGCAGAGCCCCAGCTCAAGAGAGGGAGTTGCTGGGAACTGTAGAGCTCTCCCAAAACTGGATCAAGGAGGAGATGAAATACCAAAATTAAAGTGATAAACCCAGTAAGATCCTTCAGCTCTTTCCTTGCACTCTATTAGCCTGCATATAAATTTACGTATGCAAATGGCTAACAGTTTCATCAAGCTCCTGAGCTTTAATGTAGGACAAACCTTTATTTAAATGTTATGATTTTCAGTGTGGAGAAGGAGCCAAACATTTAATTTAGACACAGAAACTTCCTCATATAGTTTTTCAACCACTGAAGAAAAAGCAGAGAAAATGTCAACTCTTATTTATAGGGATGACAGTCACTAATATATTTGCTAGAAGAGACAGCAGTGTACATGCTAATAATTTAAGCCATTAATTTAGCTTGTACTAGAAGATGACAGCCTTCTCTTCATGCTGTCCTAAATGAATAATGAATGATACACTCCCAAGGCAACTTTAATTTTCAAAGTCAATACTAATACTTACTCACGTGTACCTGATACTTAGAGGTAAATGTGATGATACAGAATGATACCCTTATCAAAGCACTCACAGAGTAAAGCAAATGAACCATTCAGCCCCTGTGTACTACAGGGACAGTGCTTATAGCACAATGTTGCTTGATCTTAGATTGATGCTCAGTTTCTTGGGATAAAACTACCATAGGTCTGCAACCACAGTATCATTCAGCCCTCATGGTCTCCCCACATTTGTGCCTTCCAGCAATTCACAGATTCTTACACAAATCTCCTGAAATCAAGCAATGACCAAGCAATGCACATGACCACTGGTGACCACTGGTAACCTCCTCTGAGATGGCTCCACATACTCCTTCTTGGAGGTTTCAAGCACTGTTTACAGACACTAAGCTGAAGCAATCCAAACCAGCACTGCTCCCTGCAGACAACCATCAGCTCCAAACATGAGCTTGAGAGTACAGCCAAAGGAACTGACAGTTGTTTTGTCTTTTAAAGAAAAATCAATTAAAACAAATTAGGCCTCGATTCTTGGGGCCCAATTATAAAGAAAATATTTTGTTGCCAAAATGCCCCTTTCCACATTGAAGTTCTGCAAAATAGCAGTGAAGACAATGAAAAGTCATAGAAGGAAAAATGCTTCAGGCCTACCTGGTTGTAATAGCATCCCCATGCAGCATAGACACTGCCTTGCTAGACTACACAACACACAACTAAGTAATCAGCTTATTTGCCAAAATTAACCATTTGCCACAAAGCTCACCCAGCAGCTGGTGGTTTTGATGAGCCTGCTTCGCTACACATCAGCACCTCTCTGCAACAGAGGGCTCAGCCAGCACAGCAAACTACTGGCTCAAACTCAGCCCTCGTGGCAACATCAGCCTGACTGCTTTCCAATGAGTGATGGCCTTTGACTCCCTAGCAATCAAACAGTCATGAGAAATCATCTCATACCTAAATGTCTTCTCCACTATCCAGGAACTTTCCAATTTTCTAACAGAATATTATGGCCTTTGAAAGTAAAGGAAATTCAGTGTTAACTGGAGTCCAAAACAAAAACTGCTCCATTTAAATTCTGGACGCTGCTGCTTCAACATGGAGATGACATTTGGTAGATGTGCAAGTCTGCTACTCAGATGATAGGAAGTTTTGCCTTTGAAACTAGAACCCATAATTATGTTGTTGTTCTGGCAATTTGACCTAAAAGGAACAGCAGATTGTCCATCTAAGAAATTCATGCCAACACTTGCTTACATTTCTGGCACACTTTCAACTAAAATGCTGAGAATTCAAACCTTCTACCCTGATGATTCCAGGCTGTTCATGCTGTCATTGTTTTCATCCTTGTCTATGAACTGCTTTAAAGATAAGCAGCATTATGCTTAAACCAATCAGTGAAAGACAAGCTTTCCTCTTCTGCTGACATATCAAAGTAATACAAGAAAAGCGTACAGATAACGTAAACGAACCAACCAGGGAGTTCTTATCAAATTCACCTGATGTTAAAATAATACTGATTGTGATTCTAGAATTCTTCTTTGTTTTCAGATCCTAAGTTGGCACTGAAGAACTAACTAGTCATACCATATTTGTTTTACAAAATTAAAAAGAGGTTATGAATAGTAGCCATGTGCCATGCTCTCTTTTTAGACTTCAGCCTGGGGAAGTGACATGAGAAGATACAGGTATCCACGGCCATTAAATCTGAGGCTACTGGATGATCAGATCAGCAAAAAAAAAAAGCCCCCAATCAGTGATTCTGGTGGATAATTACATACATATATATATTGGAAATGGATTACATAGCAGCCAAATAGATTTTCTTTTTTATTTTAAAAAGATTACAATATACTATGCACAGTATTACCAGCAAGCACAAGCTGACTTTTTTAGATGGGTATCCAACATAAAGAACTGTCCTTCCTAATTCTGTTTGTTTTGCACTAATTCAACAGCAAAAAAAATCCCATTAGAGGTACAATACATGCTTGATATGCAAGACTAGCAATCTCAGTAAAGGATTAGAGAAATTTCTGGGTAAAGTCCAGTTCATCACGAGTTACTAGAAAGAGTTTCCAATAATTAGATTCCTTCTCAGAAAGTCTTTTGGGTATGGCTGGTAAATACTCCAGATTTAAAGTGGGAGAAAACATTCTACACACACCTATTCCCGACATTATATTTACCTTCTTTTCATGATGTTTCAGCATATGCTTAGGGACAGCACTAAATTTCACAGAGAAGGATAGGTTATTATTTCTTAACAAGCTGTCTTTAAATTGGAAGCAAGTAAATGGAATAAAGAAACCAATTAATTGCTGGACGCAGAAAATTATTAAAATAAAGAAATGAAAATTTGTACTGTGGCATTTGCAGTTACCAATGAAGTGACAAGACTATGCAAACCTACCAGATTCTATGTGTCATACCAAAAACATTCTTTGTAAATAGTACAGTAATGCAGACAGATAGAGAGATATAAATACAAATCTAGATCAAACAGAAGGTATGTTTTCACTCTGGACTGCAGCATCCATTCAGATCAATATACAGAACTGAATCTTCTTTCACTTCTGTATTCATAATATTTAAGACCACATGTCCTGGTTGTGGCCAGGACAGGGTTAATTTTTGCAGTAGCCAGGAGGGAGCATGGCCAGGACCCGGAGATTATTCTATACTACCTCAGGTCCTTGCCAGGGGTGGGGAGAAGGGATTCTCTTCCAGGGAGAAGGGGCTCCCTCCAGATGAGTAAGCATGGTGGAGGGAGCAGTGGGGTGGTGCCAGTTCCAAGCCAGAGAGAGAGAGGTTGGGTGGCACCAGTGAACTGGACTGAGCGGTTGGGGTGGTGTGGCTGTAGTCAATTCAGGCTCTGAGGTGAGCATTTCTGCATGTGAATCACTCTCTCATAGGTATAGTTTTGTTATTAATATTGTTGCTGTTACTGTTAATTTTCTTATCGCATTGCTGTTTCCAGTAAATTGCTCTTATTTCAACCCATGATCTTTAGCTTTGGTGCCTCCAATTCTCCTCTCCAGCCTGCCGCAGAGGGAGAGGGAGAGGAAAGGGGGAGGAGGAGGAGTGAGAGAGGGGCAGCGTGATTTGGAGAGTATCAGTGGCAGCACTAAATTGAGGGGTACTGTTCCTTAACCATAACAACACAATAGAGTTTAAATGAAGGTTAGGGCTAATAAAAATGATTACCTCAGTCGGTTGGTATAGGTATCTACACAGGTCTTCATTTTAGCCAGCAAAGTCCCAACAGAAGCTTGTGACTCACACTGTTCTTCCTCCTCTTCACTACTTTCTCCTGACAGAGGAAGAAGTAACGGTACCATCGATGTGCAGGATGCAATAGCCCGGAGTAATTCTAGTAGAGCTCGGTAAAGGGGAACGTGTCGGGCCATATCCAGAACTAAGAGAGACAAACAGTTTACAAAAATTACAAAAATTGAAGATCCTTCCACTCAGTACAGATGTTTCAAATAGAAAACCTGGATACTAATAATTATAAAAATATTAATAACATTTAATGGTTAAATACAGTATTTTGTATTAGCCATTTATAATTTGTGTTTTAAAGGACCTGTCCAGAAAAAAATTTATGAGATACCCATAAAACAAAGGTTAACAAAAGACACAAGTGGACAAAACTGCTAAGAGGATTGCCACTTAGCACTGTATATTAAGCCCTGGCTCCAGTTGTATGCTGACAGTTATCATAAGCAAAAATCTATGAAGGAAAAAATGTGACCTATGGCACAGCAGAGTAACATTTGCTGAATCTAACAGCATAAGCATTAATAAATTAATTAATGTCACTCATTTTATTTACAGTTATCTTCTGCTTTGGGAAAATTTGTTTACATTATTGCAAGAATACTTATGGCCCTTAAATCAATGAAGTTATCTACTTAGTAGAAGTCTAGCTTTGCTTCTTTTTGTGAAGAAAGTATCATTTTAAAAACCATTATGCATTCTTCAGGGCATGCAAAGGCTCTGAAGAAGATGCAAATTTTATCTGAATACATATGAACCACCAAACAGTAAAGATGTGTAGGAATATATACTAAGCAAACCTCCCTGTCTTACTGCTTTTCATGAGGTGTATATGTATTATAGAAGTAACTTTGGGTAGACTATAGGTATCAGCTCCTCTGATTAGGAAAGACAGGCAGAGATACACAATTCTAATGGATTCTCTAGCACCACATTGTTTATTTTTCTTTTCCACTTGTTTGGACAAATATGTAATGGATGTCATTTCAACTGACTTTGTATCATTAATAGAAATCCTGAAAATGTAGCAATAGGCAGATACTTTAACACAGCTGCCTCCTCTGTCCCTAGGACATGCTATTTTTAACCTAACTGCAGAAAAAATTTGCTCTAGTTTAAAGTATTCACAAATGACTGAGTTTATGACAAAATAAATTTATGCTTTTTCCAGCAAAAAACCCCAGACAACAAAAAGCCCCTGACAACTTGCATTAGGACAGAACAAAGCACAGAAGAACTCTTTAATGTTTCATTTAGCGCATCTCATCCTCCAAGCTAAAGCAGATCACAAACTTTCAGCTCCTGTCACCAAGCCCTTGGCTCTAAATACAGCACGATGGGACAGTATAAATAGCCAAGCTAAATTCAACAAGCCGGTTTATGCAGGTTTAAAGCTGGATTTATCTCTACCAGGAGTTCTTTGATCAATAGGCTGCTATTTGTCTCTTGAATAGGTTACAATGGCACAAACTCTTAACTGGGCAAAGTGCTGTTGAAGAGGAGGAAAATTTAGTGAAACACCGTATTAATCTACCAGGCCTGGTATCATGGCTCTAAAATTATCCTGTGTCAAAATGTTCCATTTATTTAAAGCAAACTTCACTGAATTTAAATGTTGGTTTAAAGAAAAGCAGTTCCAATTATCTGTTAATGTTTACATTTTATACATACATACATATATATATAAATATAATATACGTATATATGTCTGTCTCCCTTTCTTATGCTCAGTCTCTGTTGGACAATGGTTACCCACAGAAGAAGCCCCACAACATGTAAAAAGGTCTTAAATTAAACAGAAATAGATCTGATGATGTGAGGATTTAAAAAACCCAAACAAAATCCACAACAAAACATAAAAAATTAAAAAGAAGAAGAGGTGGGGAGGGGAAAGAAAGGGCAAGCATAAAACCTGGCCATAAACCCCCTCCCAACTGTAGAGCTAAAGACCAAGTAGCTCCTCAGTTTAATCAATAGGTGTTTATTATGAGGATAGTGAATGAGGGAGAGATATGACCTCTTAGATAACCACAGCATTTCACTCTGGAAAGCTTTTATTTATTTATTTTAACCATGAAATTTTCATGAGGCCAGAATATAAAATTTTGAATCCTTCAGTGCTGGCTTGCCCTCTCCTTTGCTAAATGGACAGTTAAGTTCAAAACTACTGTCATGAAGGGAACTGAACTGACATAACTTTAAAATGGGAATGTTTTCCAGAAAGATAGGAGAGATTTCTGGTTTTAGCAATGTACTGCTTTGCAATTGTTCCCATGTGAAACAAAGTAAATGCATTCACTTGGTTTCAATTTAAACAACCTTTCAGGGAACAAATACTAATTTCTTTTATTTTAAAGCCCGACTCTGCTAAACTCAATTTTTTTATGCCATTATGTGTCTTACATTATTTTTCTCCAGGACCTTTATTATACTTACTAAGAATTATGACTCATGCAAGTGTGTTTCTCTTTCCAGAATGCAAGAATTCCCCTCTATACCCAATCTAAATCCCCCAAATGTTCATCAAGACTGGATATCTAGATAAATATCAGAAAAGCTTGCTGTAAAGAACTCAAAATCGGCAAATTACTGTTTATTATTTTTATTTGGCAGTTCATCTACTCCTTGCTCCTACTCTGCTTTCAATTGAAATAGAAGGCCAAGCTGACTACATTGTATGTTTTCTGCAGATACAGGTCTGCTTTCTAAAATAGGTGAAGCAGACTTGAGCATTTTTTAAAGTTCTGTGTAATTTTTAAGACACAATGTTTAAGCCACTAGGACAACGAGATGCTCTTTTGTAAATTACCCCCTTGGTCCAGATTTGCTCTTTGCTAACCTGTCCACCTCCTCCTGGTGAGACCAGCTGCCCCTACAGCTGTCCTAACAGCACTTTTCTGCACTGAGAGACGCTTAGCAAGTCCAACTAGAACCTCAGGATCATCACCCTTACTGCTTTTAGTGTTTGCAGCATATTTAGTTGGGATTTATGATAGCTGTCTGTCCTTTAGATATATATAGGGAGAGTATTTCAGAAATATAAATGATACAGCTTTGTTAAGAAAAAAAAATTAGAACACGTAATGAAGTTCTTTGAAAGAACTGAATTAAATTACTACAACCTCAATTTAAAACATAAAATACAAATCTGCACATTAAAAAAAGCCTAATTCCATCAAATAGAAGCAATGGACCATCATCCTCACATGCAGGCACCTTGCTAACTAAGACAACAGCAATATGGATATCAAGCAAATGTAGACTTCAATGAAGAACAAGTGCTAAAAGTAATCCACTGTATTCTTCAAAGTATGCTGTTCCTTGGGACCACACATAACTTTTTTGTGCCTGACCGAAGTGGGCAATGAAGGTGTAGCCTAACACTTAATTTGAATTAATAAGGTAGCTTCTTTTGTACAAAAAAAAATACAACACACCACAAAACATAAACAAATACTTTTGCTTATAGCAGAGTTATAATTTCAATACCATTAGCACACATTTAATATGTCAGAATCTTTTTAATGGGTACTTAGTTGTGTAAGAAGACACTAACAGTTTGATTTATATGGGCATGCACATAAGCACACTAAACTGCAAATACACAGCATTCCTAAGAAAATGAAAAAAGGAGATTAAAATTCTTGGCTTGGTAGAAATGGCAGATGGATTCTCTGTTATCCAAAACCCAAAACAGTTACCAGATAATGACAAACACCTTTTACAAGAGCTCACTTTGGTGCTCTCAGGCTCCTGCACTGAGTACACCTGGACCATCCTGGCTGTTAGGCTCACACCAGCTGTGGGGTCTGTCACATCTGTCCATTTTTGTGCTGTTGGTGCTTCCTGATTCTGTGTGGCAGTGAAGTGCTGAGGAAGATCCAACTCCCAGCACCAGAGACCGGTTCAGGAGCCTCCCCTTGTCAGCTCTCAAACAGAACTGCTGCCCGAGAGAGCCCTGAACATTCCCTTGGTTTCCAGAGCATTTCTTCAAATGACTACAATATGCCACATACTTACACCAAAAGAAAAGATTGAATTATTTTATTACTAGACTCAAAGCAGGGATTTGCACTCAGGTTTTATCCCGCTTCCTTGTCTGCCTTGAACAGGGCTGTCAGGACAGGGCTGCCTGGTGACAATAGTGTTTTCTTGGAAAGCTCCAAAACCAGTGCCTGAAATATGGCTTCTGCACCACCTGATCAAGGGCGCTTCCCCTGCGAGCCTGCCATGTGCTTCTCAACTTACATTCACTAAATACACATGAAGGTCTCACCTTTTGGCTATATCAGCAGTCAACCAGTTCAACCGGTAGTGCGTGAAGCAGAGCACAAGTCTAAAAAGTGCTGCTGAACCGCGACTGTGACCGGGCAGCTGCAGCAGACTCCCACCACAGCCCCTTGCCAGGGGCCTGCAGGCAGCTGTGACAGCCCAGGCCGAGGGAGCTGGGCCAGGAGGTGACAGAGAACAAACAGCAGGGCAACATCACCACGGGGTGGGCAGCAAGATGATGTCAGCAGTGCTCTTGAAGGCTAGAATCCCTGTGTTACCACAGACTCTAGCAGCAGCATCTTTATCAACACCTTTGTTTTATTAGTTGCACGAATTATGAATGGACGTCTCCAAAAAACAGGACAATGTCTTATTATCCCTGCTACTCGGCAAGGAAGTTCAGAGACAACAGGCAATGTACATATTTACTCACAATTCCCATTTAAAAAAAACCCCAAAGTATTTTAGATCTAAATTTGTTCTGTTGCATTTAAGCAGCAGGGTCACTGCCATTTAGTATGATAGGTAGAGATGGCAAACATCTGGAAAACATCTCATGGTTTAGGGGGATAAGGTCTCCCATTCCTTTGGATAATAAAGGTCAAATTTTACTGGAATCACTACAATTCTGTTAGCCTCTTTCCACGATATTTGCAATTTAGAAAGACACTGAAGGCTAAACAGGTAAAAAAATAGACATTTCATAAAACTAAATCTCCCTTATATGCTAATAACAATCAGTCTGATTTGGGTGGAGGGAAGAGGAGTATGACCAAAGTTATTTTAAGAAGTCTTGACATTACCAAACTGCTGAGTATCCTATCTTTTGAAAACTGCAGTCTTTCACATGCCTAAAGGTCATGAGATATTAAGGCACTGATTCTATTTTTTAAAACTTCTAACCTAAGCCTACTTATTCTTGGGAAACAATCTATTACCATTCTAAAATTGTGTTTGATTTGAGAATGTTTCAGTTGCTTTCCACACATCTATTTATTCATCACTAATATAGACTTATTTCCTACAAAAACCTAAGACTGCCCATATGCAATTACAACCTTAATATAATGAAAAGGCATATGAAGACAGGTCTTCACAAGATCAAGGCATCACCTTAAATTTCATATATATCTGTAACAAGATAATGGCCTGAGTCTAATACTCCTTTGCTTTCTTTTAATATTATACAATATTCAAAAAAAGAATAGCCAGGCCTAATGGCCCATTAAATAGACAGTACTGAACAGCAATAAATTTTTTTTGCAATTGATTTAACATCCTCAGTTCAACTTAACTGGCTATGAATAGGTGCAGAAGCTGTTTAAAACATATTGCAAAGAATAGGACATTTATGCAAAAAATAAAGCAAACTATTAATATAGAAAATCAATTATTTAAAAAATCTTCACACTGTACAGTGACTTAAAGAAACAAATAGAGAAGAATAATTTGTAAGAAAACAATGAAAAGTTCTGCTTTACTTACGTCTAATATGAAGAGCTTCCCACTGTGATTCTCACAGAATTCCTACCTCAAAGGAACCTACAAACTTGATGTAAAAAACCCCAAACCAGACACCTGAGGAAAGAAAAACCCACAACAACACCTTTACCAGTTTTAAAATATATGGCACTGCCAGATGCAGACCCTCCTTGCTTCTGTGCTACTAGAAAAGCTGTCTATATATATATATGCTCTCAATTTATCTCATGTACATAATTTCTAATTTTCTTGACTCATTATTTAAATACTCAGTGAATTTCAGTTAGAGGTCCACAGAATGACTGTTTTTTCTTATGTACAATTTCCTTTTACTTTTGACCAATACATGACTCATGTTCTGCCTCTGTTGAAGGAAAGAAGGTTGTGCAGCCACAGCAGAAGGCACCACTGGAAACTCTTCACAAATTATGTCATTTTTGTTTGTTTTCTTGAAGCGATTTGCCACAGCAAATATGAGAGGGATGGTCATCAACGATCAATTAAAACAAAATAACTGAAAAAAAGAAAAAAAAGGGTATTCTGGAGGAACCCATAGGTATACCCAGGAAATGTAAGAAAGGCCTCCTTCTTGCATGGGGTGAAGTTTCCAGTGACCAAGGGGGATGCCTTCAAATCTTATTTCTTATTTTGTTTTTGATCTATTTCAATGAGACTTTTTATCTTCCTGGAAAAATGAATGATTGTCTTTTGTTAAATAGTCATCCAGAAGTAGCCATCTAATCCTGTCTCTGTCTTAAGGCAATGTGAAAGAAAATCACTGACAGTTATGTAGAGTAACTATATTATAAAACTGTTCTACTCATATCACACACAAAAGCTCGCTATTTACTACAGTGTATCCAAACCTCCCCTGCAAAAAAAATCCAAGAAAATACCTTTGTATTCCAAGAGACATATTTTTCTTTTATAGCAATAAAGTTTAAAGGATGTGGTATCATCAGCCTAAGAAGCTAAAAGTGAAATAAGACATTCTCATTACTGTGCTACTTATTAAAAAGTTTAAGACCAATATTAATAACATGACTGCAGTACCTTTTTAACCTCCAAATAAATTAAAAGTAGATCATAAAGTTCTGTCAATTTTACACCATTTCTAAAACACGCTTAGCAATTACTAAGGACATATTTTTGATGCCTCAGTATGTTATTCACAAACTTAAAACCTACAGCCATGATAAAATTAAGGACTTGAGGATCTCATTATCATATTAAAGACTCTCAGCTGCTACAAACACCAATTTAAAAAAAAAACAAACACACAAAAAGGAAATACTCACTTTGGACTTTTAATTAAACCTTCAGACACAGTGTTTTGACCACAGAAACTGCCAAGCATGGACGAGACACACTGTTTTTTCAACAGGGCCACACATCCTTTTGCTAAATATTTTAAAAGTGGAGCTGTTCCTCAGTGCCCCTTTACTGCGTCTTTGCAAACATATGATCTATGAATGCAGTCCATGCTGCAAGCAATAGTGTCAGTTCCAAATATGTCATGCTCTGCTGCCTCTTGATTTTCTGTTTCAGAATCAACCCAGGGCAAGCCTCTTTTATAATAGGCCTAATTAACACCCTGTGTTCTGCTCTGTTTTGATAGAAAAAGAGATTGCCTACAGAGTAGTTCAAAACCAGATCTCTTTAAGTATACATAAGCCTTTGAGTAAAACAAAAGATTTTTAAATATTGTAATCTTGTAATCATTTAATTAGCTTGACTTTTTCTTCACTTTTTTTTTTTTTTTAAATAAGAAGAACACCAGCATTTTCACAGTACTTTGTAAGTATCAGGAAGTATTTATAAGTATCAGGAAAAATGACATCAGAAGAGACTAGTCCCTTGTATCATGAAGAAGGAGAAAGGCATTAAGCCCCCTTACAGGTTATGAGTTACAAATCCCACGTCAGGGCAGCAAAGCTATGCAAGAAGGGTGGGACTTTGAATTTAATGGATACAATGTAAGGCTCCAGGTTATTATTATTATTGTTCAGATACAGCCTTAAAATTTTGCTCTTCTTATGTCAGCACTGAGCCCACTAGCAGTCAAAAAAATAAATCAGATCAAATATTATAAAAGGTGAAGATAAATTAGAAATTACTTATTAAGACTGCATTCAATCATTAGTACCACTTCAATACCATGTGCATTTCCCGCCTTTCTCAAGAAGACAGGTTAGAACTGGAAAAGGGATAAGAGAAAGGATACGAAACGATGCAAGGTACAGAAAGAACACTATTTAAAATGAAACAAACAATGGCATTGCAGCCTCAGTAGCTAATGAAGAATATCATAGAGACATTGTTTTAAAATTATGAGTGGTAAGAAAAGTGAATAGAATTGGACTGATCAATACATTCAAATGACTGGACACACCATCAAAAGAAACAGTGCCATTTGTAAAAGAGCATACACTACACAGCACATAACTGTTAAGCTTTGGAAAAGCTTAGCACTAAGTGTCAGGGCAGTAAATATTGTTACAGGTTCAAAAGTAATTGGGTAAATTGATGTAAGAACAGGCCATGAAAGGCTAATAAATGAGGGGACACCACCCTTGGCAACGTACTAGCCATACCAAAGCAGCATCTGCATTTCAGTCCCAAGAATACTCGGTTTTGGTGAAGTATTTTCAGGAAATTTTTGTTTACAAGTGAAGTCAAACAACACTTTTCCCAAATCCAGAAAAAGCCTTTGCAAGAAGAAGTGCAAGGCACTATTTCATTAGGCCAGTGTGTACAGTTGAGTAAACAGACACAATATCGTGTATTTTGCAAGAACAGAAAAAAGAAACTCAATATTAAAGACATGAAAACCAAATTGATCTTTTGATCATAAGTGACTACTAAAACCATATATGATCCTCAGTTCTGGATATATTACTATTTAATGCCACACTCTAGTCCCTGATAATGGAATCCATCATAGAAATCATTCTCTGCCATTAAACAGAGCTCAAAAAACCCCTGAAAAAGTCGTCAGGTAACAAAGAGATGCTTCTTGGAGGCTCCAGGGCCATCTTATATGGGGGTTGGGGAATACATCATCAAGCAAGAATAATTAATAGAATCTAAAAATGCAAAATTGTGTATTCTTTGGTTTTGTTTGATTGAAAAAGTGGCCTAGCAGGCATCAGTGTAGAAAGGATGAGGGTAAAGTACTGAAGAGTAAGTACATACTGCCATAGGATCCAACCTCACTGCAACTTTTAAGAACCTCTTCTCTGAGAGAAAGCTGGATTTACCCAACATCAGTTCTTTAAAACCAGCAAAATATGAAGAAAAACAGTTAAAACATAAAGCTATAACCAAATCAATGTTTGCATTGAAATCTAGAAAACATGGGTAAGAAAGAATCAATGTAAAGCTCCAGGAATGTTCCATATTATCCAACACATACAGAATAATATATAGAAAAGCCTAAATAAAATAAGAAGAAATATATTAAAAAGAAATATATTAATATATATATTAATATATATATAAAGAAGTATATTAAAAATGTGAAGAAAGATATATATAAAGAAAGGCATTTAGAGACTGCATGAGAATAAGTTGTTTCCCTGGTCAAGGGATGAAAAAAACCTCCACTACTCATACAGCTGTTTACTACGGCATTTAATAAGATGAAACAGATTTGAGGCAGATGTACTGAAATAAATCTAACATTAAAGATAAGTTGGAAGTGTCAAATTAATTTCCACTTAGCCAAGGAAATAAGAAAAATATTTTCTGTTGAGAAAAATATAAGATTTAAATATTCTGCAGACAAAGCCTTTCTCGAAGAAGTTAAAGTAAATTCAAAACAAATCAGGATGTAGAAGCTTGCCTACCACCTCATGTTAAGTGTTTTAAGTGTGCAGCACTCCACAGAGATGAAAAGAAAGGTATCACTGCCCTAAGAATATGGATCCGGATTTTTAAAGGAATTAATCTGGCTTGCATCATCCATGCACTGGAGGAGGGAATAGTGATTTCACTATTTTTGGCAGATGAGTGGGCAAGCAGCCACCTTGAAATAGTCCTCAGTCTGAGTGTTACCTCTTCCAGGCCATAAAACAGTCACCAATGTTTTAGAATAAGATGAGAATTGAAAATAAGATGGAAACCTGCCATTTTATTGCACATGCTGCAAAAATCAATGCAGAAATTCAAAATTAGATAATGAAGTTGTGGGGTGTTTTTAAACCATTGCTTCAGCAGATGGAAAAAGGCCAAGACTTGGGTCTTCTGTTCTATCCAGTAGAGGATACCAACACTGTTACTGGAATGAACGGATTTGCAGTTCCTGTGCTTTATGATGAGCTTTCTCTACGTGTGAGCACATCTACAAGATCACGTCCTCAGGGGTCAGAAAGGAGACTACATAAGCATCTCATTCTGCCTTAAATATCTAATTATTTTGCTTGGCCAAGATGGCAAAGCCCCTGTGCATGTGCAAAACAGAACTTCTATCGCTCTAGTGTGTTCTTAGTAAAGGCAAAGCAAAAATGTCTAGGATGAACCCTGGCAAACTGCTCTGCACATGAACAGAAGCAATTGTGAGGTTCTTTGGGCAGGAAATTTTTAGCAGCTTACCTGATTGGGCTGTCACTACTTGACAAAGCCACTACCATGGAATAAGACAAAAAATTGTAAAAAATTGTAAAAATTCAGAAGTCTCTTGTATATCATAAAACATTTGTGCTCCCTAAGCAGTTACTGTATCTTACCAAGAAAGTACAAGAATTACAAAAACAGGAAAGAAGCACATGGTATGTTTCTGCTATATAATATGCAACTGTAGGACATCTAGTACGGTGTCATATTCTCTCCTCAAAAAAGACGTGGTAATAAAAGCCATAATTTTTACAATTAACTCTTAATGCCTCCAGTAAAATCTGTGAATGTTTGTAGCATGTGGCACTGCACAGAAATCTATTCCAGACACCCATATATTCCCAACTGTAATTACCAAGTCTAAATGAAACCACTCAAGATGCACTGTCTGACAAAAGTCAAATAAGAAAAAAATGGTAGGACCAGTAATATTTACACTGGAAATTTTGAAAGATGCGAGGTGGTATCTCCAATTTTAAAGGGCTGGCTACATGTCTTTACCAATTACCCTCAGAGGGGAAACCAGTCCACTACTTACAGACTCCCAGTCTTGTCCTATGAGCAGGGATCCAGCAGTCAGTCCTGGCTTCGAAATAATGAAGGGGAAAAAAAGGAGCTTCTGGATGAAATGCTCATGGGCTTTTGCAACAAGATAAATGGCCCAGGAAAGTCTAGGCTCCCTCCACACTAAACATGGCAGAAACTTTACTGCCTTATGCCTTCAACAGACAGGTCAGTGATCTGTACTGTTTTCTCAAAATTAAACAGCTATCACAAGATGCTGACCATCCATTGGCAGAGAGAATTTCATGGAACACTCATGGCCAAAGCCAGACACTTTTGAAGACAAGCATCCATACCTTTTATTTCTCAAGCAAACATATAGAAACTAATTTCAGGAATGAAATGAACACCAGCTGCATCTCATGTATGATTTGTTAGCCTCTATACGTCCTTGTATCAAGGATCAGCACCTAACTGCATTTCTCCTGAAAGTTTATTAAAAAAGAGAACTCATCTGGGGGAGGCAGGAAAGCAAACATCATAGTTTAGTTTCCTTTTACATAAAACATATTACACAATGGAGTGTAAACCCTAAAGGTCTGTCAAAAAAGTATATCTCCAGTTAGCACCAGAAGAGTTATGTCTAAATGGATCCAAAGGGGAATAGTAAACAATTACAGGTCCTTGGCAGGCAGACACAGATACATAAGCAGTCTGTTGCTCATGCTTTCAAAACAGTGATTTTATGCTATAACCACAAAGGTCCAGAAATTCAGTGGTCTCAGATGAGAAAGAAAGCTTGTTTACTTATGTTTTCGTGATTGTCCTGTAAAGCACCTTCAGAAAAGTAGTCATCATTTGGAAAAATTTCTTTTATTTAAAGCCCACTAAAAACTGAATGACGAAAGCCCCACCCCACTCTTGATTCCAGAGTGAAAAACGCTGTCATTTAGGTAGCAGAATAAGGAAGAGAATATGTGGGTGAGAAGCAGAAGGAAGAACAATGTCAGATACGAGAAGCCCCACTGAAATCTAGACTTCACCCCTCCTATTTATCACCTGATAATTTCTTGAGCATCTTTACCACAAAAATCCCCTCCTTCTGGAAAATTTAACAGGCACTTTAATTCACTTTGATCAAGTGAGTGGGGCCAGAGGTTGCAAGCTAGTCTGAGGTATGCTCTGTACGTGCAGCTGCAAAATATACCACAAGCTGTATAAATCAATGAAGAGTCCTCCAGTCTATGAATTTATGTTTAAAAGCTATATAAAACAATGTGCAGTACAGAAACAGATAAAGATTGAAGCAGAAGGACCACTGTCTCAGTGATCTTTGCTAAATACTGATTTGTTGAAAAAAATACCTCCATTAGCTCTTTGAAGCAAACCTCAGTCTTGAAAAGACTAAATACTTTATCTCTTATGCAATCCAGTATCCAGTTATAACCCAAATTTAAGCTGCTTCATTCCTCATAACAACTAGGTTTTTAATTTTCAGAGATTTCAATGCCATGATGTTTCAATACATAATTACTCCTTATAAATTACAACAAATTTCCACAACACAGTAGACCTCAGAGTACAAATTTATAATTTGTGCTTTCATAAATATTTTATATTATTAACCACTCAAACAGATAACCTGTTTTGACATTTAAAAAATTTCTGTTATACTTCTAATCCAAAGGCACTACCTACTAGGAAACAGTCTGCTACTTTAAATGCTTTGAAAATATAATAAGCATGTATTCATATTCTTTTGCAATAGAAAATAAGAGAGTTTGTGAGATAATATTTTCATCCTCTTATTCCAAAACTAAAGATGACAAAACAGAGGAAAGAAATGTAGCAAAAGGTGGTGGAATGGTAGTATCCTCTATGTTTGCTTTGCTTTTCAAGATCAGTCATCTGAAAACTCCTGAGAAAGAACACATCTTGTCTGTCAAAAGTATGATGCTTTAAGGTCTTTGGAGATAAGTGGAACTTGGTGCAGTACTGTAGTTCTCGGAGAGACACCCTCCTGGACTATGATCAGTTCTCACTACTCTGCTTCCCCTTTGCTTGTCCAGTGAGGACCCAACAGTCACTTAATGGACTCCTCTGACACAACAAAATTTATGAACATGACGGCTCAAAAAACTAATACTTGAATGTCCTAATACTCCTACAGAAGTATGAAGCCTACACTCAAACCAGTGTGAAGAAATAGTCCCCAAAAAACATCTTGAGCTGCAGAGAACAGCACAGAATCAGAACGGATCCATTGTATAAGTTACTAAGCACTTTATAAATATTGTATTTATGGGTACATAAATACATATAAATACATACATAAATAATATAATGGCCAGACTTCGCGAACGAAGATCTGTGGAAGGTCTTTGTACGCCTTCCAGCCTGCGCATTGGATTTATTTTAGGTGGGACACAGTGCGCGCAGAACTGAGCCCACCCTTTAATCCTAAGGTTCGTCTGCCGGGGCCAAGCGAGCTTGGACAGTGGCAGCGAGGTCCTCAGGACGTAGGTGGATCGCCTTACAGGGCTAACGGGCTCCGCCTGCCCGGGGACTTACCCCGACCGGGAATCGAACCCGGGCCTCGGCAGTTACAGTGCCGTATCCTTAACCACTAGACCACCAGGGGCTCCCATACATACATATAATATGGGTAAAATACCCATACAAGAGATTCTTTTTGATACCAATAAAGAAACATCAAGATTGCCCAGCATCACACGTGAGACTAGAGAATGAAGAAGAAAAAACAGCCTCTTGCTCTTTTTCCATCATTCGCTTCCACCATGTTCAGGTCACCACACACAGCCAGGGCTGAAATCCCCATCCCTAACTCAGCACCACTCATCAGTCACCTACTTGTGAATTGACTTAAATAGTTCCCTCAAAACAAATATGTGACGTGCCATGTGACACCTTCCAAAGGTCAACTGGCTGTTCTTCCTAAGCTTTTACTCAACCATCAAACACCACTTTTCTTGACAAAGTACCGGTGTGCATTCTGACCATGATCACAGACAATAAAACAGGGGGCAAGCTTGACCAGTGCTAAGAGAACTGGTGTTGAAAGGAGTGTGGCAGAAGAACTGGTGCTACTCCATGTCCATTTAATTGACTTAACACAGAATTATTTTGGAGCAAATATGAGAAACTGGAACAAGAAAAGTCCTGTTAAGACTGACGGGTAGGTGACAGAATTTTGTGACAGTGATTGACAGAATTTTTCTAAGGATATTCTGGGTCTGTAATTAAGTTACAAAATCAGGAAAACCCCCAGACAATAGTCAAAAGGCAATGAAATTCCTCAATCTGAAGGAAAACACAAGATGTAGATGCATAGTTGAAGTGTCAAAATCATCAAATCAATGCTGGGCTGTAATACATGAAAGAGCTGTGAATGAGTATAGTAAGAAATCTAAAAATAACCTGTGTTGCTACAGATGGAGGATCTGAGTTCTTCCTTTTTTCTGAAGAAGAGTTAAAAAATACTTTGAAATCTGGCCATGCCCATCATTACTGAGTCAAGGGCATCACACATCAATCTGTATCATAAAGAACAGGATAAGAGCTCCCACAAAGAAAACATTAGCTGTGTGAAGTTCTCAGGAGAGAGAGAGAGAAAAAAAAAGAAAAAGCTAAGGAAAACAGGAGTGTGGCTATCTACTTCTCACTTACGCTAAGTGAACCAGTTCATCTTAATTTGTGCATACTATTACATCTCCCAAGAGACACAGTTTTGCTCTATTGTTCTGCAATTTAACTGAAAAACTGTTAGACCTCATAAAGAGAAGTTTGTGGAGGTTGTCAGCGAAGAAAACCAGAATGCATCACCTACAGGAAGTGTGTGCTACTACACTTCAATTACTTTCCAGCATCTTAGGGAAAACGCAGAACAAATACAAGGAGAAACAGTCTTCATGGACAACTGGGGGAAAAGGACCTGGACCAAACCATCACATAATCTAACTAGATTTTTAAATCTAGACAGCTCTTTCTATTATTCTCTGTATTTTCACCTTCAAATCTTTCTTTACATTCTACTTCAACTTGCAATCTTCTTCAGAGCACTTTCTCTCTATAAAAGTAAACTATATCTCACTCAAAACATGCTATGAAAAAATACAGCATACAGAATAATCTTAGAGTACACGGGAATCAAAATAATACGAATTCATAAAAATACATGAGGAAAAAGAAAACATACACCTTTGTTAAAAGTACTTGCCCCTTTTGTAATTGTCATGTTATGGGTATATTACATTACTTGTAGCAGTAGCATATTGCAGCAGGATAATGATCATCAAAGGATCAAGACTGTAAATCGTTGAATTTATACCACTGAGTTTCTACAAGATAGCTTGGCAACCTCCTCTGAAGTATGAATATCTTTAAAATATGACATACATTTGTATTGCCTAAGGTCTATTCCCATGCAATATAAGCAACATCAGCAGTAATGAACAGAGTGACCTCTAATCAACCAAATTTGTTCTGCTCTTGGAAAACTACATAAATCAGTTACCAAGGAGTTGCCAAAGTCTTACTAAGTGCTTGAAAGCTCTTCCTAGATGGAAGTAACAGAATTAAATTTAGGATGATTTTGGACACCACTGTCCAAATCCCAAACACTATGCAACCATGTAACGTTCACCCCAAAATAGGTGGGTTTATTACCGACTTCTCTAAAAGGTCCTCCCAGGCTCTAATGTTATTTCACAAAAAATGCAAAATATCCCCCCATCTTTTCAAATACCATCAAATATTATGGATCAAACAAGGCCTTTTCAAATCAACCTATATTACTCACTTCCCTCATGTGAGAAATCTTGCATGAAATTTTCCCTTCACAATGGAGATGCAGTGTAACTATAAGGAAGTTATTTGTAAATGCCAGCTTCTACCCAACACGGATGAATTCCTTGAGTTTTCTATAACTGACAAATTTTAAGCCTGACAACCTTTATTTTTTGCTTCTCAAACAGCAACTCCTTACCACCAGTAACAGCTTAAGCAGCTACTGCCCCACCGCTCTTACTGTGCTGTGCTAGAGATTTATTTTTGGCTGGGTCTGTTTTCCAAACCTGTTTACAGCATGTCCACACAGACACATGTGCCAATGCCATGGAAGGACACGAGGGGAGAAATCCCATCAAACCACGGTAAACGCTGGACTTGAATCACTGTGTATGGGAGGCTTCTCTCCCCCTTGACTGAGTGCAGAGGGAGCCCAGAGAGATTTGTTTCCCTGAGTTCACTGTAGGGACTGAAGTGCCATTTGCATCACAACCATGCAAACGGCAGACCACTATGAGACCTCAACCATGGCAATAACAAAGTCAACAAATATCCAGTGAATCTTTTTCTGCTCTCTGGAAACATCTTAATTAGCTGGTTTTTGCAGTGGAGCTGAAAAGATATCATTAATCTTTAAATAAAATATGCATGTTGCACCATTTCTCCCTTTCACAAAGGAAAGGGTTTGATTTTTAATGTGTGAGGGTTAACACAGTGACTTCAAAATTTGGTTATTGCTAGATGCTCTCAGCAACATGAATGGTCAGAATATATAGATGAAGATTTTCACATCTTTCTATCTCTGAATGGCTCTAAATGAATACCAAATTATATTCAAGATACACAGACACAAAAAAATTCCAAGAATAAGTGAAGATGCAGCAGCCTTTTTAGAATAAGGGAATAGCAAGAGCTTGAAATGAAAGCCCATACACACATAGCAGAATATATATTTAAGGAAGCTATGCTGGATTTTTAACTAAATTTATTAGTTAACTCTTTTAGAGCCAAACAATTTCACTGAGGCAATGTAACTTTCAGGATAAAAGGCACATAATGTAGAAGTATCATACAGTGCTTCAAATATGGTATTTATTATTAAAATAATGCACATGTAATATATGCAGTTTTGACTGTTACTAAGAAACTAACAAATGTAATCAGACACTTTAGAAAAATAATGAGAAAAAATTTAATGTAAATTGAGTTGAAATTGGAAGAATTCAAAATAATGATTTTACTATGTTTTGCTTTCTCACTAAAAAGACTATTGAAAACTGAATCTCAAACAATGCTTTGTAATTTCTAAAATATGCTGTTCTGGAAAACTATCAAGGTTTCTAGTTACATTCCTACTGTTTAAATTCAATGTAATTAATTGTACTTTGACTTTTTATGTACATATACAAAAGTACATTTTTGTAGATTTGAATTCTGAATTGCTTGACATTGCAAGTATTTTTGACAAAACAGATTTTCTGATATATGGAAAATATGGTTGCTTTCACATCAAGAAGCTATGCTATACCAGTGAAAACACATTGCATTGGTAGGCATCACAGATCAAAGTCACTGAATAAAATGATTTGAAACACAGCTACTTGCAGAGATTATTAAAATTGTGGGTTTTTTTCATCTGAAAAGATTTGGAGAAGACTTTGCC
Source organism: Pachyramphus minor (assembly GCA_013397135.1). Taxonomy (NCBI): domain Eukaryota; kingdom Metazoa; phylum Chordata; class Aves; order Passeriformes; family Tyrannidae; genus Pachyramphus; species Pachyramphus minor. The sequence continues at coordinate 706,461 of VYXB01010422.1, forward strand.
GAGTTCTCCCCCCTCTCCAACTGGACAGGAAAAAATTGCCTCTCTGATTTACCCAGGAAAAAAACTGTGTTGAGGCTTTCTGTGAAACCAGAACAGGAATATTTTCCTTTAAGTGTGTGTTTTCATTAATTACATCGTAACCTGCATTCTTTAGGTGGTGAAATAAAAGAGAAAAAGCATTAGAAGCAGTATTTCCTATAGAAACAATTGCCTGTCAAACAAAGCATAAAAAGACAAAAGGCAGCAACACTGTTTCAGCTTGAACGCCTTAATGTCACCATTTGTCATGCAGCACTTCCTCAGAAAACCCCGAAGTACAGTTAACTCTACTCCTCTTTACACCACACACTTTCTCTGTTGGTACAGGATTAAAATGTGCCCGGCCTGACAATGAAACAGCAGAGCCATCGCACATTGTTATGCAACTCACTGTCTGCAAGGGTGGCTCGTAGCTCCTTCTTTATTCAGCAAGTGCCAAGTGCATGTTTAATCAATGTCACAGCTCACCACAGTGTGCAACTAAAGCCACCGTCATTCCTCTCTTCAGATTTGCCTGGCTGAGTTATGCAATGCTCCGAAGAATACCTTGGAATTCTTTCCAGAGGCTCTGAATGCAGGTGTGTGACAGCGTTCACACTACTGCCAGCAAAGCAGACTTCTTTTCATCCTTTTTCAGGCTGGACTAAAATTACATAGTGTGACTGCACGCAGTTTGCTGCGTTTGGAATTACAGCATGTCAACGTGAGAAAGCCTCTTCAGACGGCTGCCACAAAGAGTAAATCAAAGGCTGGGTTTTTCTGTAGTCTTAATAAATAACTAAGTATAACTGAATAAAACCAGGAACATTTTGTATTTTATTAAGGCAAAACAGAACAGCATGCATTTTGTTGCTCTGCATCATCTAAGGAAAAAAAGCCACAATTTTAATGGGAATTAGTCAACAGTGAGGATCACTACGAGAAAGAGCTTTACTGTTTTCCGACTACACTTGCTTTTGTGGATTACTGAAAGAGAACACCAGTCCTTTGGAAGATTCTGTAACATTATTATCCTCACCGATAAACTTCTTCATCAAGAAACTGCTCGTGCTCCTATCTGATCTGTCTGAGTGAGGAGAGCAGCCCCTTCATGAAGATAAAAGCCTGGCTTGCCACTGAATCGACGAGTAAGAAGCATGTCTGATGACATTTTATTCCTCATGCAATGTAGGGTAAGAAATATCTTTTGCATTTTACCTTTCTGTAAGGTATGTTTTGAGCTGATGGCATTAATTAGACTCACAGCAGAAATACGTTAATTTCTAAGCATTAAAGATGTTTGCCAGAAGAGAAAATGCTGTTGCACTCTCAAATGTGATTGTAAATCTTCTGTAAATCGGAGTTATCTGAACTAGCAGAAATCCCAATCAAATTCCTGATCAATAAAGATAAAACAGCATGGCAGATTACATATAAGATCAACATCTCAGTCACCAATGAACATAATTTTACAGGGAATATATTTCTAGAGGATATTTGACTCTAAATTAAGAGTACTAGACCAGCTAAGTAATAAAAACGACCTGTCAACCTTACTTTTGCAACAACAAAAAAAAGGATAATAAATCACATGCATCTGGAAATGTCCACCTTGAATTCCTATATTGCATAGAGATTTGCTACTCTAACAGTACTACTGTTCTTTGATATATTGCAAAAATCAGCTTATATATCAACAACCTTTATATTTGAAGAGATAGACATTATCTGTTAAATGTTTACTGTTGCATGGATGCCCAAAAGCTGATCTATTAAACATGAAAAAGGATAAGATCCCATCTGCAATTGCCTACTTAGGCTTACTGGTGAAAAACAACTGTGATACTGTATCAAGGAAGCATATTTTCCATGTTTGAAATGAGCAGGCATGAACATTTTCAACTGTTTTTGTACTATGGAGTTAAATATTTAAGAATGGCTGAAAATGCACATAACCTCCCCAGGCATTTCAGAGTATTCCACAATGCTCACATACCTGCATTCATCAATTTCATGTTTTGTAAGGAAACAAATTATTTGGCTAAAGATAAATTTTTAATTTCTTTTATAATAAAGCATATTAACTGGCTTGAAGCACCAAGCTATTTTTCACCCCTATCAAATCTGTATCTACAGAACAATTAATTTTAACATGGACATGTTCGTGCAAAAAGAAAACGAAAGATGAATGCAACTGAATAAACACAGCATTAAGAAATGTCGTGTAAGAACTACAGAATTGGTTTTAAAAAGATCGAAACTTGCATGTTTGTCAGACCAGATTTACCATTTGCTTTCTTTTTTCTAGCTAGCTGCCAGAATACTGGTGAAGGTATTTGCAGGAAAAATGGGGACCTCTGCCATCACAACACTGGAAGATGTAAAAAGGCAAGAGGAAAAAGAGGAAAAAGAAGAATCTATTTTAGCACTGCTTGGAATTATTGGAACTGTGCTCAATTTATTTGTTATTGTTTTTGTGTATATCTACACTACACTTTGATGACATTTTTGAATATCAATTTCATATTACACAGTGCAAAGACCTGCGATGGCAAGAATGATTTCTAAATTTAAAGCAAAAAACCTCCACTGTCTGAAAGGATTATGAAAAACATTCCAGAGCAAAGTGTCTGGCTCAGGGTGCTGCATCAATGACTGCTAAATGTATCTGTAAGCCCAGTTAGGGTGCTACATTATGTAAATGAAGGCAGACAATATTCAACTTCTCGTTGGTAACGGATGAAATCCAAATAGGATCAGAGACGGCACTCTTTTACTGCCAGCAGACACGCAAGACAGAAATGTAAGCCAACACTGAAAATAATCAGAACAGAGAAAGACATAAATATATAAATAAATATAAGCAAGCCCCCATGATGCTTTCTATGGTTTTATGCAGTATGTCTCTTCATAGCTGACACCAGAAAACAGACAAAAAGGGGTTTATTTTTAGACCACCATAATTTAGGCTTATAACTTACATTAATGTATAATAAGTGTGGAAACAGGAACTCTGTTATACCAGAAGTTGTAATACTATAAATAAAATTTTAACTATTGATTATGTTCTGCAGCATTTTTGTTAGTCTTGTGGAAAGCTGAAAAAGGTTAGACTTGCCTTTACTAAATCTGTATTTGAAATCATCATGCTTTACAGATAACGTGCTTTTCTAATTAAAAACCCTTTAAAGTGGTGTGAAAAAATGAAGACTAGTTTTAGTTAGTACTTCTTTTAAGATATACTAATAATTATGACACACAAATACATCTTCTTAAATGAAAAAAAACTTAAACTACATTTTCTATATTGCCATTTTTTGAATGTGCTTAACAGACGTCAGCTTAATACAACTCTCATGTTTTTATCCTGATGTTTATTTCCAAGTAAGACATATCACACAAGGATTCAAGGTGTCTCATGGAAAACAGGTTTAATAACCTTTGTCCAGAAGACTGTACTCTCCCTTTCTGGATGAGGTCCTGAAGACATTTTCCCTTTTTGCACTGTTTATGATTGACGCCCAGAATTGCAATTATTATGCAAATTTCATGGAATGTGCAATTTAACTACTTGAAATTGATGAAATTATTTCCACATTTTAAATTAAACCTACATATGTCTTTGAATTAGATCCAAAGCTGCAGATAGTCTGAGATCATAGAAGTTTTCGTATACATGAATGTATCTCACATACGTCTTGTAAGACAAAAGTTACTTTTGAGAATCTAGGATTAAAACCACAGTAAATAAAAGCAAAAAAACCCCCCAAAACCTAACTGATTTTAATGAATACTCTTCTTACTATTACATGTGCCACAGAGGAACAATGGAACAGCTGCGTTTCTGAAAATCAGCTCAATTTCTTCTCCTGGGCTGCAAAGCTACATCCAGTCTCTCCATAAAAAACCATACAAAGAATACATCACTTATATAGGTGATAGCTTCTTACTGTATAGAATTTCATAACTGCTAAACCAACTGGGCCTTTGGAAGTCACTTTGAAACCAGCACATGGATAAGATAAGGTCGGGGATCTAGAACAGAACGAATTTGGCAATGATATTTCAGTCAGCTGCAGAAACCACACTGCAACACTGATTTATGGATGAATGAGGTAGAAGATGGTATATTCTGATTTTGCAACTCTGAGTCAATACTGGCTCAACCAGAAGAAATGATAAACAGAGCTGAGGCTGCACTGGAAGGAAGCACGTGCAGACAAGAAAATTTATTCACTATCCATAGTCTACAGCAAGTCTCTAGTCATGTATACTTATTTTTAGTATATGAAGCACCAAAGCATTCTGTAAAACTAAGCTATATTCTAGAGGAATTTTGCAGGTTGCTAATGTTTATTTAATACTACAGAACAGATATAAACATTATTAATTTTTTCAATGTACTTCTTATATCTACATACTTATGGATATTATTGCATTAATCTCATAATACAAGGATATTTGAGGTGGGTCTTAAAATGAAAGGTTACAAGAACCTGAAAAGTGAAATTCAGGTAGAAATTACTGCTGTTTATTTTGATCCTGAAGTTATTTAAAACTTGTAGATTCTGTGAAATAAATAAACAGTTTTATTTCATACCATTTCAGTGCCCAGCTCTCTTCTCAAAATCGTGAATCAACTAGTACACCAGCATTGGAGTGAAAAAGTGCACCTTTTCTTTTGTAAGCACTTCAACAGCAAAACAGATAAAAACCAATCCCAAAGTTATAATCAAATGTGGTAAAGGTTCAGTATTGTTCTTTTACCAATGAATGAGTTCATTAACATCAATGAAGGCTAGGTGAATTTTTAATTCCAGTAATTATATAATGTCTATCTAAACTGCCACTGTACTTCTAAATTTATTTATAGCAAAGACTTCGACCTTTTGATGGAAGTCAAAGGGTAACATTATCATTAGATTGCCCTGGCATACAAGTTCTATTTTGTTTTAAAACAGCCTGGTGTTCTCTCTTAACAGGTAACACATGTGCTCTATTCTCATGTGGACCTATGTCTAACTTTAGTTAAATGAGCTCTGATATACTGTTCTAGTGCTCATACATTTAATCCAATACACACATAAAAGTCTCAATAACAAAAAAATAATCTTAATAGCAACTACCTCTCATTATGCACAGTAAAAAGTCAATAGTCTAGGGAAAAGCACAGTTGTGTGATGATTCAACATTTATGCTGCAGCAGTACCACCAGCAATAGATGAATTAAGAGCTCAGTGTACCAGCTTCAGAGTACTCAACTTAGTTCGTGGAACTGGACTATTTTGCAAGAAGTAAAATAACACCATAGAATGCCTTGAGAATAAATATGACTAATAGAAAAGAAGTACTCTATCTTCAGAAGGCAAACTAGTCTAGTTGAAGCTCTGAGGTCTGAGGCCTGAACAGTATGACTTTTATGGGCGCACCTAACAAAGGTACATCAAAAGAGGCAGAAAACAGAATTCAGTACATTCACATTCAACATATTTGTCCATAGTACTTACTAAATAAAGTTCACAATGAGGTATCTGGCAGCAGGATAAAGCAGTACAACTTTTTGTTAATGAATCCACAAGTCCATGGCGTGGCACTACTTGGCAAACTATGAAAGGTGCATTGGAAGCAAATATTGGACTCTCATGAAGTGAAACATGTTGGTCAGTAAACAAAATTCTTCTAGCAAAGCTCTCCCACAGAAATGCATCATCTCTTCTCAACAGTCAAACCCAGGGAAGACTGAGCTAATCTAACACCACAAGCTATGCTGACCACATCACACAGAGTCTTTGTCCACTGAAGAAGGATGGGTGGCTGAAAAAGTGAGCATGCAAGAAAACCCCACCTAAAATCACAATATCACCTGCTTTCTGTAAGCCTGGGAATTCAAGCAAACAGAATTCAAGCAGAATTCTGCAATTTGATATGAAGTCTGTTTTCCAAGGAAGAGGTGGTATCAAACTTCTCTCAATATTTGACTTTTAACAAGATTCATTTATCTCACGATTTGCTAGATACCAGTTTAAGGACAAACCAGTACAACTATATTTTCAAGCAAGAAGAGTAGACTCTTCTAACTAACCACTCTAACTGTGGTATCACTGACAAATCCCAGCTTTTGTCAGTGGTATCACTGACAAATCACTGAGCTTTTTACTGTCCAAGCCCATAAAAAAAATAGACAGTCTCTGTCCTAAAAGTCACTTGATTTTCTTTCTGTTTCATGACTCCTTTCCATGGCCTTATCTCTATAAAAAGTATTATAAATGCTCCTTTATTCTTTCCCACTTGCAAATACTAGCTTATATTAGTCTTCATAAACTTAAGTCCATCAGTCAAATAACTTACTTTATCAGCAAAATCTAGACCTTCAAGATAGCGATGTGCTCCAGTTAGAATCTGACGGTTGCACATTTGCTAGGAACCTCCTCTTGCACCGTGCAAATTTTATTGTTATGTGTTTTGCTCAAGGAGAGAAGTGTTCACATATTTGAAAGAATTTCAATAGCAATAATTCTTTCCAATGAAATGTGCTAGATACAAGATAACAGAGTAAAAGTCTTACATGACACCTTTTGGTGTGAAACGTGCATATATGTGTGGTAATGAATACATGCTAGATGACACATGATACAGAAGTTAAGAACTACACAAATTTTACACATGTAAATACGAATTAAGCCCTTAAAAATAAACACAGGTGTAGTAAAAAAACCTCACCATGTTGCAAAGATAAACTTTTTTCATTTATAAAATGAAAGATAATAAAAGCCATGGTAATGCCATAACAATAGATGAAATAAACATGAAAATATCATCAAGAAACAGTGAAGATTACAGCAGTTATTGCTCCTTGTGACTAGAGCTATCTTGCATAATAAGAAAGTCCTTCATAGACAGATAAACCTTCCTTCTCTACAAGAAAAGAGCAATTATGGAAATTAATGAAAGTGGTTAGTTCACAGTTTTCAAGGACTTCACAATCACCTCACTGATGCAGATGAAGCTGCAGAATGTATCACAGCAATCTAGGTTGTACTCATCTGGTTCAAGGTGAGGTTTCTAAAAGATTAAATGTTATACGAGCAATGATCTGACCAATTTTATTTTAATCCAGAACAATCTAGATAACAATCTAGTCCATGTATGTTTTGGGCAAATTAGGCAGGATGGCAAAATACAGTTAGGCAACAAAAAAATCCAGATAGATTTCTGACTGTGACATAGGCCAATCTGTCAAAACAGATTGTCAAACTGTAGCTAACTGAACATATGAAACCAAAATATAAAATTCACATCAATACCAAAAGGCTTACTATCTTGTATCACCACAGTGTTATCAGCCTACAGTGCAATAAAAGGAAACAGCACACCAGGAGCTTCATTGCACATACTTCTTTATCAAATTTTTTCCCCACATAATTGTATGCATATGGCAGAGATACGTGCAGATCACTGTCATTGCAACTGTCAACAACAAAACCTAAAATCTAGTAGCAGAATACCTTCAGCATAAGGCTAAACCTTCAACTGCTCCCACCAGCAGTCATTAAAGTCTGAGAAAGTTACAGAGATGCTGAAAATTGCTAATTTCTGTTACCATTGTGTTGGGCACAGCTTGTTGCTGCTGGGGTGCCAGAACCTGGGAACATTCTGTTAGGATTCTATATACAGTATCCTAATTTCTCAGCCTAGCATGTTACAGGAAGAATAGAGTCACCTTCTTCTTCCACATGAAAGTACCTCTTGACAGCAGAAGTTGCACCAGTATGAAAACTAGAATACCACGTACATGCACATTACTACTGATGCTGTTACCTTTCCTACTCTCCCAAGGCTCCCATTCAGCCCCATGAGAAGAGACAGGTATTCAAGATACAGAAGCCAGAAATTAGATAAAGGTCTATCAGGAAAGACTCAAATCTATTCTACTACATTGCATTGGTCTTCAAGGTTTTAAAAAATAAATAAAAATAATACTAGTAATAAAAAATCATCCCCATATTTGAAAGGTTTCAACTATTAATGCATTACATGAAATTTTCAGTCTTACAAGCATTGTACCAGAGCTTAACATAGCTTCAGAGCTTCTCAACTTCTGTCCTGCTTGTGTTAGCTGTGTCTCCTGACACTCAATATTAGTGACACTGAGAGCCCCAGCATCACGTGCAACTTGCACTCATTAATGTGAAAATTATCTGCCTGCTTTTCAACTAAACAGTAATTACTGCACTGGAATTATGCCTCGCTATCACTAAGACAAACTGTTTTCAGGAAGTCCTTTCCAACTAAATGCATGAGGCTCAAATATCAATGCAGAGAAGATGATCTGTCCAGAAGACATCATTTTTGGAATTTCCCTCTAATACTGGTATCCTATTGCACTTTCAAAGATAAGCTTGACTGATGTATGCCTGCAAAGTTATTAATCCAGGAGAACACTGTTAATTACAGTTTTATGTATAGACTTTTGAACAAATACAGCAGGAAACATTCACATAACAACCCACAGATTTTACAGTTCTGAGTTTCAATAGAAATAACCACATCCTTTGTGAATTTGTAATCAGAAGCGTAGTTTTCATTTTTTTCTCTGAAAAGCAAGGTTTTGCTCTGTTTTAATACAGTTTAGCTGCTACATTAAGTGTTGTTCACTCTTTACTAATTGTTAATTTGCAGGCACAGTATTTCAGCATCCCCTGCCAACCACAAACAACGGTAGTCCCACAATATGAATATTTCTCACTAAAACTTTGCCATTTCTTTGTACTTTGGGAAAACAAATGGTCCCTGAAAGCCAAACTAGTCTGAACTTCTCGCCAACAGCCACATATCTCATCTCCTGTATCAGTATCTGACTGTTCTTTCCCAGTTAAAGGTGACTTATACAGAGAGATACATTCTTCTATTTAAAACAGCAAAAACCAATTTCAACAGCTGTGATTCATCTCTAACTCAGGACCAACAGCTTCATCCTTTAGATAACACATCATTTTTGCCAGGCCTTTAAATGACTTTTCCTTTTTACCTCAACAAAGAAGAATTTATGAGTATCTGTTAGAAGGATTACTTCATTCTTTTAGTTTATAATTTACTTTATTGTTTTACATTATATTTTCATTTGCAATAGTGATCTTGGTATATCATTAGTTCATTTTCTTCACTGCAATATGTGCAAAATAGAACCAATAAATTCATCGCAAAACTAGGGAAAGGTGTCAAACTGTGGACTAGCAAGTGAAACACCTTCATATTTTTATTTTTGTATAATACCTCAGCAGACGTTTTGAACTAGTTCCATTCCATCATAAAAGATTATGTAATGCCCATAGTTACTACCAATTAAGAGAGCCATTCTTATTTTAATCCTAAATAGCTTTACCAATACTTAAGACAGAGGTGATTTCTCTTTTACCTCCGACATAAAATATACTGAGTAATTCAAGGAGAAGCTATAACATTGTTTCATGAATTCACATCACCAAACCCTCCAACTGGCATCCATAAGAACTGCAGTAATGTGACACGACATTTATCAGTTACTCCAAAATAGGGCAGGCAAAATAAGGTCCAAAACCAAATTATTCAGGTTTGGAACAACTCCTTCTGATATTTCAGGATTAAATCCATCTTTATAAACAAAACTAACTGAACAAAAATCCAACCTAAGGTTCATCTTCATACTAAAGCCTGTCATCTAGTGAGACTGAATATAAATCACAACCCCAGTCTGCTGGTTTTGCCATTAGTTCCACACGGGCATTTCCTTATTTTGTACTGCTTCATGCCCCCTTGTACAACTGAAATGGTTTCCACAGCAAGGTATGACACATCAAATCAAAATTATCAAAACATCTTTGTTTTAAAATTATGAGTAGAAATTTGATAACATTGAACTCATTTGTTTTTCCTTTAAAAAACCCAACAATTTAATTGTTCCCATATATTTGAAATATCTTCCAGTTTTAGCAAGAGGCTTATTTTTGTATTTCCTAAATAAAGAAGAAAAAGCTCTGATCAAAGTAGAATTGCCCCAGTATGTGCAACATTTACCAAATTCAAGTATATGCTTGCTCAACTTTCTTTAAAAATTAACATTTTTCTTCACAATAAGATTAATGGTTTTGTATAAAGTACTCTCTCTACATGTATCTTCTGTAAAAGAACTCACATGTAAACTTTTCAGAAGAAAATACCATCTTCCTGTTAGTTTCAATATCCAAGAAATAAACTTCAAATTTAAAGAGAGAAATGAGCATGATTCTATTATATGATTCTGTTGTGTTTTCTAAGGCTCAAGTAATTGCTCCATTAGTACAGTTCTGAATTGGCAAGGGCCAATGAAACTAGCAAGCACTACCCATTGTTTATATAAAAACTTATTTGACAGCAGTAGGGCAACTTGAATTTTGAAGGAGACAATGGCGCATTACCTGAATCGTTGCGGAGGTATGATGACATTGCTGGGATGAGGCAAGATTGACTGAGTAGCTCTAGGAGAACAGATGGAAGAGCGCTGCTGTTTTGTGCTCTCCCCTCATGGCTAGTTTGGGTCTCTTCATTTGATGCACTTCCTGCAGGATTTATGTAACTGGCAAGAACCTGAAACACACCAAAATACTTAATCAAAACTGATTTATTTCAGTCAAAAGAACTTTTGAGTTTCCTCCCTTAAGGAAGAAGCCCTAGCACTTCACTAGGTGTTTTGCTAATTCAAGTACTGGCATTTATTACAGCAGTCCCAAAGATACCTCAGAAGAAATTCTATACAGTTATTGAATTTGAATTTTGGCTAATGATAAAATGGATGATTGTAGGATATCGACTAATATGAATGTTGACAAATCTGCTGGAGTTACTCAAAGAAAGAGTTTGCCAGCTCAGATCACTGAGACATGCAGCTGCCCAGTCCCTTTTACTTTAGAGCACCAAAAACACCAACTGGCAATAAAAGAAGAATTTTTTTTTTTTTTTTTAAATTGAAAATGTTTCAAAAATCTTTGTAACTTCCTTTGGGGTTGGGACTTCAGGGTTTATAGGTGAAACAATAACTTGTGGTGAGCATGACAGGAACCTGGAGGAACTCATGAGTATGGCTCTTACCTCAGCAAACAAAGAGCAACCTTCCCTGTCGTGTCGGTGCTAAGTCACCTCAGGACTGCACACCTGCCTGTCCCAAGGGTAGCTCTGGCTGGGCTCACAGGCCCTTACCGTGTGTTGTAGGCATACAACCTAACACATTTCCACAGGTCTGATTTGTGCAGTTGTAGTCTGAAACTGAGGAACTTTGAGGCTTGAAAGGCTGTACTATTTGAAGTCTCAGGGACTCTATTCACCCCTTCAGCCCCTTTTCTTTCATTCTCACTCTTTGTTCTAACCACATTACCCCATTATTTTGCTGTGGCATCTTACCAGCACTCCATACAACAGCATTTTTCTAAATCTTTCTATAGAAGGGACCAAGGAAACTCTGCTGTACAACTGACTGACATATTCAGCAAAATGCTGAAGGGTTTCCTTCTGCTGACTGGCCTAAGCAAATGCCTCCTTACTTCATGACTTGTCACAGTCACAGCTAAACCTCTGCCTAGCATAATACAAAATACTGCCTAGAAGCTTTTTGAGAGTAATTCAGGTGCAATTTCCCCTTTCTTGCTTAGGAAATGGTTTCAGATTTTATTTGTTAAGCTTTTGCAAGGGATGTGATACTTCTGCCATGTAGTCTATAGTGACTGAAATAATTGATTGCATCAAAATGATATCTTCACCAATCAAGGTATGGCCATTTTCAGAATATCATCTCCTTTGTGCTCTACCTCAGTAGTGAGGTTAGCTAATGCATTTGAGAGTATGGGTCTGTGAATTAAATTTTTGATGACTAGATACAATCTTATATTCCCTACACTGATCCAAGATAACAGGGATTGGTTGCATTTCACAATGGACTTAAAAGTCTGATTATGCAGGATTTTCTTCTCCTTAGCATGAGGCATTTGGAAGGCATCAGTTTTACTGAAATCTGGATGTTTACTGGAGATTTACTATTGTCATGTAATTGACACAGTCAAGATTTCATAGTATCTCTGAGTGAGACTGCTATATGGACATCAGTAACAACTATAAGCATTTCCTTAAAGCAGAGCAAAAATATGCAAGAAATGAAAAGGTAACACTGGTACACAAAACAAAACGCCTATTTCCATATCCTTCTCCTTTAAGGGACAGTCCTTACTTTTGACTGAGTGCAGTGATTTTGACAGAGATAGTGACAGCTCCAGGGAAATACATAGGAATGCTTCTTTCTCACTTTCACTTCAGAACCATCACCCAGATCTTTTATGCAGCAGCCTAGTGATGTTTGAAAATGGCCTCTCTCTAAATATGATCTATATAATTTTTCATGAAGACAGATGACTGTAAATATTTCCCCCCAAAATATCATAATTATTCTGTATTTGACTGACAAAACTCCACTTCTACTATTCAGTCCTAATGCTTCAAGTGCTTATCATTAATCAAAAATTCATTGTTACACACCTGTAGAAGGCAGGTGACATGCTCTTCTTCCAGCCTTTGCTTAGTCAAAGCCTGTTCAACATCCCATCCTGAAGCTGTGGAGCCTGTTCCAAAGCCTGTACCCTTAGCCCAGTACAACTGCTGTTCTTCTGTTGATGCACTATTGTGTGTACTTGACACCTGTGGCTAAGTTAAAAAAAAGTCACAATTATTTAATGTTTTCATCTTAGGAACATTGTTTTTAAAAAGCCTTTGTTCTGCAAAAGAATGTAATCCCAACTTATTATCTTTATAAAAATATCATCAGGATCCAGTAAAATTCAAAGTTTTATATAGGAAAGACTGCCACATACATGGAGTTCTAGTACAGGACAGCACTAATTCTTGGAAGGAATTCTTCAATTTGACTAGAAATGTAAGCCCATTTTTGTTCTCTTTCAAGATACTATCCCTGTTTATATGATGAAAGGTATTAAAATACCTTTAATCAATATCCTGCTAAACATTGTAGCTCTGTAACTATTACTGTTTAACACCCAGTTGAGTTTAATAACATAAGATGAAGAAGGTGGAGTGGAAATGTTACATTCTCAAGAGCACATAACTGAAATATTAAGATGCTCAAGCATTTGCTGATTTTGCTCCAAAACAGCAAGCGGAATAAGTTACCTATATAGCTGTGACACATGATCTCTGTGTCACTAAAATACACACTACTTCTTCTGTAGATAAGAGGTGGGAAATATCTTGTCCTTAAAATTTTCTGAGATAGCACTTTTCCAACAGTGCTTGTGCAGCTTTTTCTAATTGTCCATCTCAGTGCATTTTAGTAACATAAATCCAATATTATATTGCTTAACCCTTATGAAACTATTTAAGAACTTATGCTAATTTTTACAGTTTACCAGGACTTCAGTGAAAGAGATGCAGAAAAACTCTGATAAGTTTTTTTTTTTTAAATAATGCTTTCCTATTTGGATATTTAACACCCTAAACAAGTGACTTGATACTTTCATTACTTGGTGACAATTAGCTGGAAACCAGGTCATGTGAGTAGGTGCCCAACTTATTTTCCAATATTTGATTTATGGCTCTGAAAAGTTTCATTTTTTGTTCAGATCTTCTTCAGTGACTTTGCTACAGATTACACTTGAAGGAAAAGAAATGATATATGAACAGACTGCAACAGTAAAAGAAGTTATTGCCTGTGAAGTACCATAGTGACAGTAGTCTGGAATAATCTTCTAACTTTTACATTGGAAATGTAATGCATCTTGGTGATGAAACAGCTGTGATATATATTTCATGTAGACATTACTCATTACATCACTCATGAATATATTGTGTCTTTAACACTCAAGAGGACTGTCATGAGCACTGAATTAAAGCACTTACGGCAAGAAATACAGAAATACAACCCTCAGTGCAGCCCTGATGGATCTCTAGTTTCAAGTTACCATCTATCACTTGACAGATATGAGTTATGAGAAGGCAAGCTATTTCAGGGTTCATGGTAGAACTAAAGAAGAGATAAGAATTAATGGTTGCCCTTTCCCTCCAAACATGCAAAAATACTAAGGTGTATGCTAACGTATCAGCAGCCTGATACCCCATTAGAAGCAGAATCTCTCAACTTCCCCTTAAATTTGATTAGCGATTAAAGTGAATTATCCTCAGGCACAGCTTCATATCTCGCTTGTTCAACCTTTCATCAGCATCAGAGCTGCTAAAATAGAGACAGGCCTATATTTTTCAGCTACTTAGCCATATTCAGCCACCAGGAACTGTTGCATGCAAGCCTCTGCCAAAACAGTGCTAAAGATGGTAAGTCATTAAGGCTTTTTAAACATGTTTATAGACAATTGTTATGTTATACAGAAATAGGAACTCAGTCACAAAAAAAAAAAATCAAGGGATGGATGTTTGGAATAGAGGGTGGTATAATATGGGAAGTACCTTAAAAAACTTTAATTGTGGAGATTCACTAGTGATCTTGAACATTATGAAAATTTTTGTCTTCAGATCTCATTTCCCTATCAGTGCAAAGTGTGCAACAAAAATCACTGCATTAATTTAGTAATTTTCACAACTCATTTATGTTTGTGAAGCATTCAACAGGAAATAATTTGCAACCAGTAGAGTTTAGATGATGAATGTAGACAATCAGGTTATGCTATATAATGGGGATTAAAGAACCACCATCCACTGGACATTATGCCTCTCATGCACCAAAAAAAGACTGTCCTGTGAAAGAAAGTGATTACACCTTAATGCCTCATGACAAGGTTTCTTTGCGGGTTATCGCTTTGTGATTACCATGTTTATTTGTGACATGCATGGACAATTACTTGATCAAGTACTTTATCACTAATTTTGTTCTTCAGTCAAATGCCAAGTCTGCAGAAATTAGCCTATAATGAAAGCAACGAGATTATTTTCTTTTTTATAGTTAGAACTCTTACTACTTCTCAGTGGCACATACTCTGCTGATAAACATACCTCTGCCTGGTTGGGACTAGAGTTGGGCACCCTTGGTGCATGGTGGCTTAGAGCAGACAGACAAGCAAGGATAAGGTGTATAGCCCCAATCTCCAGCGCCATCCGCCTCAGCAATACTCCATCATCAGTAGTCAACGGTGTAGTGCTGAACAAACTGCGCAACACGTGGAAGGGCAGAGTTGGAAGCACGTTTGCTGAAGGAGATTGCAGGATGTGACCTAGATTGAAGAAGAAAAAACATCAAAACCGCATTTTTGTTCGGTAGTTCAATACAGCCTATTAATGTCTGCAATAGTTTATGAACATACAAAAATCTACTAAAAACTTAAGCATTCACATATATCAAGCTATCTATTAGGTTCCTCTTCGCAAACAAATCTCCTAACAAGGAGAGTGTGGAAGAAAGAATGTTTCTTTATTTTATTCATGGATTTGGTTAAGAACCAAAATTTAAAAAAATCTGATTGCCCATTTCTAGGGAGAAAACTGGTTTGGAAGGTGGCTTGAAATAATTTTATACATATATATATAAATATATATATATTTTTAAACATTCCAATTACAGCAAATTAAAGAATGCATGTGATCAGCTGACAGCAGCTCAACTGACAAAGAGTTGTAGTTTATCATGACGGAGGATTTTTTTGTATTTATGTGCCCAAAATGGGAATTAACTCACTGACACAGATCAAGCAATGATGCTATTCAAGTTGAATATGTGGTGAAATACTAATGTAATTTTAATTAGATCAGTTGCGTGTTTGAATTTTGTACTAGAATTATTTGAAATTTTTAACCCCTTTGCATTATGAACAAAAATTACTTCTTTTAAAAGCCACATTTCAAATAATGGAGTTATTCAAATTAATGGAACATACTCAGATTTGGGAAATGGTCTTGATTTTTTCCACTATTTAAGAACACATTCCACATCCCTCCCCCAGGGCGTATGTAAATAGAGACAGTTGACAACTGGAAATGCTTCAGCTTTAAAATACTTTAAAATAGCCAACTCCATTCAGAAGTTTGCTTCTAATTTTACATATATTATTTTCTCCCTCATTCTTAGAGTTTAGTAGCTACATCATCATCCTCCAAATGTCTAAACTGAAATACATTACAAATATGTAAAAGAGAAACATAAACAGAAGGAAGGGTAAATGAAGCTCCTATTTTTTCAGTTGGGTCTCATGAGGTACATGTTGCACACTACTCCACAGACTGCTAAATAGAGACTAAGTTCAGATGACTGTGGCCTAGAAAAAACATCAATATTTTCAAAGTCATAATCATGTAGGTTGGAAAGGACCCTTGACATCAAGTTCAACTGTAAACCTAACACTGCCTGATTCCATCACAAAGCCATGTCCAATGAAAGGAAGTGTCTTAAACATACTAAAACATACTTCATGCACACTCTTCCAGTTTTTCAAAACAGTAAGAAACAGAAATATTAGAATTATATGCAGAGTTGCAGGTTCAGTTGTGAAGACAGGGACTACAAATTGTCTCTTGGCTTGTCCATTCACTGAAGAATAACCCGCTTCTCCCTCTGAACTCACACCATAAAGGTAGAGATCCTGCTTAGGCAATTTGGTCACTATGATCTTAAGATTTTTCCAAAACAGCATTATTAAACAGTTTATTCTACATCTGTTGTAGCAATGCTCCTATCCATATTTTTCTCCATTTGGTTGCAGAATTATAGGATGTTTGCTCAATTAGTTGAGCATATCCGGCTACTCAGATAGTTTTGTCTGAACGCAGTCATCTTGACAGTGTCATTGTAAGTTTAATCAGCAGTTATTTTACAATTACTCTGACATCTAGATGAGAACACTTGAGTACTGCTGATCGAGATAAAACTTTGCCAGAAAGAATTTAATATATAGAAACAACAGACCATCAAAGATTCTAGCAACAAAGTTCTGCACAAACCAATTTAACTTCCTGCTAAAGGCAATAGGGTGTAAATAAATCTCAGTAAAATGATCTAGCTGTGGTCTACAAAAAAAGGTAATAATTGCAGCACATACTTCCTTCACCATCATCTGTAACTCCCAACACCAATCTCAACAGACACTGAGCATGTTTCCGTTCTTTTAGCAGCACCTCAGCATAGCCCGGGAGACGAAGAAATAAACCAAAGGCAGCCAAAGAATGTGCAGGTATAGGAGACATAGTCTGAACTGTTGACTTGATCGGTGGGGGCTCTGCAGCAATTGTTTCTGGTGCTTCATACACCAATTCCCCTGATTGTTCAATGGTAACCCATTCAAACTGATCACTGTCCTTCTGCTTTTCCTGTGTGGCCGATGTAACCACTGGAGTGCTCACCTTAACCAAAAAAAAAACAACAAAGAAATTTGGCAGTCATTCAGTTAAACACCTTAGACAAAATTTTCAGTTAAGATCTAAAGAACATGCAATTTTAACATAGGACACAAGAAAGATGCCACATGAAATACGCTACCATTTGCATATAGAGGGACCAGACCAAATGGCTGAAAACGGCATACTTGTTGCACATTCTATGCAGTGCTAGAAAGTCCTGCAAGCAAGCAAGCAAGTACACTTTCCCAACCTAAAATCCTCAGTTCAAACGTGTTGCTTAAAACATAGAGGCACAGGAGACACAAATTGCACTGAAGTAAACAATGCAAAGATTAGTTTATATATCAGACTGTTATCTGACTGATAAATGGTCCTTTTATTTTTTTTTTAATTTTAACATTAAACACTGATGGTGAACTCAGTTGTTTAATTTTTAATGACATACTGTAAAAATGAAGAAAAATTCATTGTCAAAACTTTAAAAACTAAGAAGAAATTTGTACATCATAGCAGTCTTATAGCAACTCGTGATCTTTTCAATTGATTTGGGAGGCTTTATTGCTATTGCAGTCTAACAGAACAGTCTGTTTTATGACCTGAGGACTACGCAATCAGGCACTATGACGGGAATCAGAGTTTAAGGGAGTAATAATTTTACAGTGCCCCAAGAGACAGCCAAATAATTTTAAGGAAGGTATGACACCAAGGTCCCTCTTGTAATTAAACATTACTGAAGTTTCAGGCTTTCATGCCATTCAGATAAACCGATTCAATCATATTTAAAATTTTAGTACGTATCACCAGACTGATCTAAACTGGAAAAGATTAACCTGAAAAGCCCTTGCAGAATTCATCCAGAATACCAAATTCCTAATTTAAAGTCAAAGCCATGTTTTGCTGCATTCATTCCAATCATATACACATTAAGTGAATCAGAAGTACCAGTGACTTAGAGAAATACAAAAGTAAAATTAAAGTATTAAGAGTCTGGAGACATCATCAGTATTCACTCTAAATGTTCTATCTGGTATTATTGTACTTAATTTGTTTTTATGGACCACAGAATTCTTATTCAGTATTTGAATCCAAACATATATCTCAAGCTAACAAATTGTGAAAAGATAATAACTTCCCAGGACTGTAGAAAAAAAAGGAAAATAACGAATGAAACTTCTCATGGTCATACTTTACCTTTCATCTGTTGCAGAATTCCACATACCAGTTTTCTTTAATACAGAGTACACATTAACTCTCTTGGATTTCATAATACAGTAACTTTATGTAAACACATTTGCTTAACTTTTAATTTTTGAACTGCCTTGGTACTAGACCTCTAAGACCTTTGCAGAACTATTTACAAAGGATGCATACTAATTACCCGGTCTCACTACAGGGTTCCTATTGCTGCCATAATTTTACAGACAGGGTACTGACCAGCACCCTTAATTCATGATTAATTCAGTCTCAAAGGGAATAAATATTCTTTCCTGTTAACAGTATCAGCCAAAAACTTCAAATATATAGTCAAATAGAATTTGAATAATTCACAGGTTATTTTTTCCCTTTATAGCTAATATTGTGTTCCTGGAAAAACAGTTAGAGAGTAATTCCATACTAATGCCACTGCTGACACGTTTGAAATGCCTATCAGTACCTCCATAGAAATATTCTATATAAGTATACAAATAAATAATGCATATATTATTTATGAATATAAATATAACTAAAATTACATTAGATTTATTATTATAAATAATAAAAAACAAAGTTACATAGTGGATACATAGAACTGAATTTTAATTAACCATAGAAATATCTCTCAGGGTACATTTACATGAGCAATTAAATGATAAGCAAGTATACCTTTATAGTACACCAGCAACCTTATGTTACTGTACCCTCCAAGATATTTTATGAGTTAACAGAAGTGAGGGAAGCAGCAAACAATTCATGAGTTTGTTCCACAAGGACATGGCCACACAAGCAGCCTATGGCATCTACAGGGAAGTAACGTGTACAGCTGGACTGGGCTGTGGAGTTATGCACTTGCTTATTTTGAAGCAGCTTCCCCACATAACTGAGATGTTAAACTGAACCATGGAGAAATATAAGGAAAATACTGTTCTTAAACAAACAAACAAAATACTCTCAACATGTTTTCTAACACTTATTTTTTTCACTCACTTGCTGAATTACGTCAGGATAAAGCATGGGAAGTCTCTCTGCAATAAGAGCCAATCCACCCATGCCTGCAAACACTTGCAGTGGAGACTGAATGGGACAGGTTTCAAGAAGCGACTCATCTAGAACTGCATCCATACACTCATCCCCAGGACTGATGGTTTCATCTTCAGGGCAAGGTCCCAGTAAATCTGCATGCTCTACAAAAACACAGAGGTAAAAGAAATTATTACATCATCATCCATACTGTGTTTATTTCTTTGTTCTCACTTAAAAGTGGACTTCAGAAGTGTTGGTTCCTTCACAAGGAAAACCTGAGCCAAGAACCTGAAATGAACGAACATTACAAGAAAATAAAAGTATTAGTGATACCACTTGCCACTGACAACAGATCCAGGTATTCGTCTCAAGTTTAAAAAAAAAAAGTGCCTAATAGTTTAATAAAAGTTCATAGGACCTTTGTGTCTTCACATGCAACTGAACTACTAAACTGAATCTCCTCTAATGATTTTTGAGTTTTATTCAAAAAGTAATAGATGTATTGTAGGTTTAGAATTTCAATAATCCGCAAACAGAACAAAAAGAATGGTCTTTCAATACTGTGAGAGATCTATAAATCCACCCAAGATATAGAGTCATGAAATACTTCAGGGCAGGTAACAAAAAATTAGATTTTTTTTTTCAGCACTTGTTTCTTATCTTTTCTAGAAACAGACTATCAAGTGAACAGTTATTAAAAGAAGCCTTTCTGTCTTGAAATAGCTGAATGATTAACTTTGGAATTTCATGCTGTGTCAGCAGGATGATAATAAGCAGATCACAATTAGCTTAATTTCAGTGTCCCATTTCTCTAAGTCTTTGCCTAAAGGAATGACATAAAAGTATTTCAAAACAGATTCGTTCCCTTCCCATTTCCCAGCACCTTCCCAGTAAGTAGACAGCAAGCAATTGGCAAAAACATTATCAAGAAATAGACCAAATAATGTTTTTAAAAGCTGGATTTATAAGACCTGCTTAGATGGGCTTGAGAGAAATCACCATTTTCAAACCAGCATTCGGTACCCAAAGAAGTTACAATAAAAAATTTCACAGGCTTCTATAACTCGTATAACTTCTATAACTCAAACAGCTCCTGTTTTACTTAATCTGCTCTGATTATCAGGACAAACACACACTATAGAAAACTGGTATACATGTCAAGAGATAAAATATACTGTATCTATAAAATCATACAATCATTATCACATATAACACTACAAAAAGGAAAAGAAAAGTGAAACCAGAACAACCATATTGGTGCATCTTATAGATATAATCTAGACAGACAATGAATTTGTACTTTATCGTGAAGTTTAGCACTTGTCTAGAAAAGAATGGCTCAGGAAACTCATCCAAGAAAATACCGAAAACTGCTGTTTCTTATCAAGAAAAATCAAAACAATTTTTGTCCAAAATAAAAACATTTTAAAAAGGAATATACTAAAAAAAGTAAGAACACTCACCTTTTTCTGTGTGAAGACGTTTAAATGAGTCTGTTTTTGATAAGCTTGGATCTGAGATGACTTTGGAACCAAGTTTAACTGTCAAATCTATTGATCGATATCCTTGAGGGAGTTTACGGTCATACAGCAGAGTCAGAAGCTGGGCAAGTGTCATTTCAGCCGGTAATGGTTGACCTAAACAACAATGGCATCAAGTCAGAGAGGAAAATTCTGATTGGTTTCTTTTAACATAGATATCCAGGTGCTGTTCATTACTTGCACCACAGATGCCAAGTAGACTAAGTATTATCTGGCTCCAAACCAAGGCAATAAATTTACCATTTGTTCTCTTGCAAAAAGGGGTCCCATCAGTTTGGAACCAATCATTAGAAAGATCTATGCCAACATTACCTAAGTCAGATTCGTACTGAGAGACCAAGCACTTGGCATATTTAACAAATGGCTAAGGCTGTAATTTGATGTGCATTTTAAGTGGGTACTGGCTGTCCCCTCCTATTACACACCACCTACACATCACCTTTGAATTGTGAGGGCACAGAGGTGTTTGTCCATAAGATAAAATGGCTGATGTGGAAAAAAGTGGAAAACAAAGAAACCTGCCGTTCTTCTTCAGTCCTATTGGTCTCAAGCATAGCTCACCACTCCTGTATAAGGACACAACTCATCAAGAAAAATGAAGGGCACTGCCAGGAATACTTTTCTCAGCTGCAATGTAGACTTGAAATGCACATGTAATACAGTCCAAACCAATTACTCAACTCCAGATTTTGGCCACTTCATTGATTATGAATATGTTCTTCCCTGAAATTAGAAGTTACTCTGAAGGCAGAGTAATTTTTCCTGACAACAAGTAGACTTACACATGAAATACTTTGGAGGTGAATCATGTAATAGCATGCCCATTTCATCCTGACTGTACTTAATTAAGTAACAAAACATCCAAGACGTCTTTAGTAACAGCCTGTTTCTTCAATTGAAGACAGTGTCTTAGAAATAAAAATTAAAAGTGCCTTGCCATTGTGCAAGTTCATGCCCTTTTTGCCATCACTGATTCTTCTTTGCATGGCTTATATTTTTGTAACAACTGTCTGCTGCACAAGACATGACCAACCAGATCACAAATACAGAACGCTTCTACATTACCATCAGCAGTCAATCTTTACCAGCTAGATACTGAAAACAGGTACTGGGTTTTGATATTGTCTCCAAAATAGCAGTATCATAGAATGTCCTGAGTTGCAAGGAATTCATAGCAACCAAAGTCCAACTCCTGCCCCTGCACAAGACAGTCCCAGGAATCACACCATGTGACTGAGAGCATTGTCCAAACACTTCCTGAACTCTGTCAGGCTTGGTGCTGTGACTACTTCCCTGGGGAGCCTGTTCCAGTGCCCAACCACCCTGTGGGCGAAAAATCTTTTTCTAATATCCAACCTAAACCTCCCCTGACACAACTTCAGGCCATTCCCTCAGGTTCTGTCACTGGTCACCACAGAGAAGAGATCAGTGCCTGTCCCTCCTCTGCCCCTCACGAAGAAGTTTTAACTGCAAAGAGGTCTCCCCTCAGTCTCCTCCAGGCTGAACAGACCAAGTGCCCTCAGTCGCTCCTCACATGGCTTCCCCTCAAGGCCTTCACCATCTTCATAGCCCTCCTCTGGACACTGTCTAATAGCTTAACATCTTTCTTACACTGCAGTGCCCAAAACTGCACACAATAGTCAAGGTGAGGCTGCACCTGTGCAGAGCAGAGTGGGATAACCTACTCCCTAGACTGGCTGGTGATGCTGTGCTTCATCATTGCCTGCCATCCCTATCACTACTGAAGAGCCTCTAACCATCCCCCATGACACACCAACCACAGGATTCATCCTACCAGGTTTTGCTTATCAATTTTCGATATTTTAATCCAAGTGTATGATCCCCCTAATAATTGTCAGGATAGCCTCAAAGCCAGTAATTTAGTACTAAGTTTCAAATTTAGATTTTATTGGGTGAAAATTACTTTGATCTTAAGTTAACCACTTAATTCCACTAGCTGGTTCCTTGCTTTTATTCTATAAAAGAGACAGAAGCTCTTCTGCATAATATTGAAGTGTTGCATGCATGTTTCTGTCCTTTTTTCCTGATCTAAATCACATCAGTCACACCAATCTCTCTCTATACAAAAGAGATTGCCAACCTTGCCATCAGCTTTGTCCAGATAGCTCAGAAAAACATGAGAACATATCTGCTATACATAAAACATGACTAATGGCTTGGGACATGCTGTTTTTTAAAACACAAATTTTATGGAATTCAAGGATATTTCTGAACTGGCAAATCAACCTTCCAGAGAGCAATGCAAGTTGGTTGCCCATTCAGAACATGAAATAACAGGGCACTAACACCAGTTCGGTTCTGTCTTGGAAGTGAAAGAAAATGTGGAAAATGTGAGTCATCTTACAAACCCACCCTGCTTTCATTTGTGAGTGAAAGTGGAAATTTCTTCTGATTTAGTTTAGGAACAAGGAACTAAACTTCAAGGAAGATCAACATAATTGTTATTTTTTTCAAGCCACTATGACGCTATAATGCTGCAGTTGAAGAGGCTATAATGCTTTCCAGCTGAAAGCTGTTACAAGCCCAGAAGGGCTCCACACTTCAAAGACGCTCAACAGAAAGATAAAGATGTCCATTAGCATTGTAACTACTTCCTAATGACGTATCAGCCACTGAAAAAACCCGTAATTCCGGTGTTTAAAATGCATTATTAAAGTTACCTGGTAGAAGTTTATGGTATAGATGAAAGACTGGAACACTAATGGTCTTGCTGGAAGATTCTCCTCCTGAGGAAGAGGCACCTACTTTATCTGCTATCACTCTTCCTCGCCTCGATGGTGGACGTGGAGGGGTGGATGAAACAGCTCTTTTTGACTGAGATTTCAAACCTAGTATGGAAGTAAAAAAATCAAAAGTCGTTCTAGTATTTAATACCTTCAGTTAGCCAAGATACAATGTACTCAATGCCTTCAATGATAGAAAAAGAGTAGAATTTTACCTCACTGGCTAATTAAAGACCAGAATAGCATTCATGTATAAAATATATTTGATATAATCCTAGTATTTTTACAGTTTAAGGCTCTGCATTCTCCTAAGCCCTTAACATAAACCATAACTGTACTAGATGCTATCATCCATAAAAAAAGCAAAAGCCATTCTGATTCTGCTCTAGTTAAAGTGTGTCTCACAACGGGCCCTACAATAGAACTTTTTTAGGTTGTCTTTTCAACTGAAAGCAAGAAAGGTAAATTTTTTCAAACTGACAGACATTTCAGCACAGATTATAGATAAAAACCACTTGTCTGGCCTATGAAGGCGACTTCAGCTGCAGTACTGACAGTACATGTAATGAAAGGTGTTTTTAAATGTGCTTTTAAAGTTGTCTAGCTCAAAACATTTGAAGTAAGCACTACATGAAAATTATAAGGTAGAATAGCTACATAAAAGCTTACTGATTTTACACAGCAAGACTGCCTTATTTTGGGACTGCTTAAGTTGAGTTAAAGTACAGCAAAATTATACTGTAATCCTGCACCCTTGTAAGCAGGTGGCAGACCAAGTTAAAAAGCCAGCAGGTCAAGATACAAAGACACACACAATTACTGTCATCATCATCCAAGAGCAATTGCAAGACTAAACATCCACACTTGAAATGCTGTAATACACTCAGGTTTCAGCTGATCATTAGGAGCAGCTCAAAAACACAATGCGTTCTCCGATAATCTCAGTATACTAAACTAGCTTACTTCAGGAATATCAGGCTCCAAATATCACCTTTGCTCTCTATTAATTCTACCAATAGGTAAATAGTTAAATACTGGTTACATGAGACTCTGAGGACACTAAAAAATCCCCAGAACATATGAAAAATCCATGATAAAATAAGAAAAGATTTCACAAACAGGTAACACCAAATGCAAATGAAATAAGTTTACATTTAAACTCTTTTACTTAACTGGAAAAAATAAGAAAAAACCTTAAATCTGCTTCTTTCTAATATGGAATGGGCTATATCAGGCAGTAGGATTAGAGATGAGCTGGGATGAGATATGACTGACTACGCTATGCCCTATCTTCAAGTTTGGCACAGTATTTTTCTTTCTTCCTAGATTCCTTATTCATGTTTTAACCCTTTGTTTGCACCTATTAATAGTTTAAACATTACTAAAAACATGTTTACCATGTTTAAGTGTCACCTACTGTAAATACCTCGTCAGATAAAGATGGTGTAATTAATACCAAATGTGTTGCTTTAAACATATACCAAGATCCACAGAACTGCTGCCCTATTCAACATTTGAGTTTAAAGTTATATCTACATCTAAAGAGCAGAAGTAAAAAGCTTAAGAAATATTGGTGCCAAAAGTCAAAGGAAATCAGCATCTCTTCTTTATGCTTCATGAAGTGTAAATGAACTTGAGGTACCTCAATGAAGGCAGAAAGCCAGATAGGAAAAGAATAGCTTGAAGTTCATTAATCTCTCTCTCAAAAACACACTCCCCAGAACCTCAGACTGAAAGACTAACAACCTCTACAGTTCAGCTGTCATCTGAACTGTCATCTTGGAATACCACTGAAAAATTACTATATTCAATCTAAGTCCTCCAACAGTAGTTTCGGAGGAAAATGGTTTACATGAAAGATTTGAGAAGGTTCTTCACATTAGTTTTTAGAAGGTGAATGCTTTGGAAGAAACTCCAGTATTTGTTGCTTCCAAGAGAAGTAACATGGTTTTATGCTTACATCTCCACATGACAGTTTTTAGCAGAGTACCACCAGTTGTTACACAAAGTATATGGATCCTTTTATTTCCAAAGCATATTTTGGGAGTAGAGGTGATTAAACAATGATGCACCAGTTACTGCAAAAAGGTAGAGGTAATAATACCCACCAAGCTCCAAGTGTGTCTTTACAGAATCCTGTAAAATATCCTAGCAACAGCATCCATGAAGATATCACTGACACACATACTTAGGTACAAATTTGTCAAAGTATATAATCTGCTAGAAGCAGCTGTTCTACCAGGAGCCAATCACAGCTGCCTAGCAGTCACTTACATTAATCTAACATTAACTTATATTAATCTATCATTAGTAGTAAAATTAATTGTTGGTAGATATTTTCTTCCCCACACACACTTCTAGCATGAGAAAGATCCATTACTTAAAAGGTAGGAAAAAAAAAAAAAAGACATACCAGAAGCAACAACAACACTGTAATTGTCCTGAAATCCATTTTCTGCTTTAACTTTTTCTTTCTCTTCATAGTTCTTTTTTTCTTTATCTTCCTTCTGTTCATTAATTAGCTTAGCTGTAATACTGGGTGTATCTATAGAGGGACAAAAAAAAAACCAAAGAAAAAAAGAGGAGAGAAAGGCATTTCAAGATATCAAGTTGATTTTGTTACAGTTTCTAAGCTGTTAACAAGGTTATTCTCAACTATTTTAGCGTTTCAGAGTTCCAACCCAGGCAGCAATAATCTTGTCAATATCTACGAATTAAGGTATTGTGGTAATTCTGGTTCCTTCTTCCCCAAAAATCTGTTCTCTAACAACTTAAATCCGTAACAGTTTAAAACCATTGACCATGGGTCAAATGGATTCGTGTTAAAAAAAACCAAACAAACCACGAAACCAATTCAATCAACCAAAAATGAGATTAAGCAAAAAATCCCCCTCCAAATCCAAATCCCAATGAACCATAACAAATCTCAACAAAACAACAACAAAAATGGAACAAAAAAAGAAATTCCTTTTTTTTTTTTCTAAGGACAGCTGTACACTTATTCAAACAAATGTTGTGTTTAGGTCTTGTATTATGTACTGATCCAGTTCCAGTACTGCAAGTATGACTGCTCCTTTGAAATTGGAAGATGCCTAAAGTACATTACATATCCAAAATGTGAACTGTTCACTTAAATGAACATTAGATTACTACAGTTCAACCATTTTGATTCAATCGTTAGTGTAGACCACAAGGATCAGCAAGTTATTAAATCTAATCTAATCTATTAAATCACTGATGATTGGTGACAATGGACCATTTCACAGCTTGCAAGGTACAACACTGGCACCAAAATGGCCAAATGATTCTCTAATTGCTTCTGAGGATTAACTTGTTTCTACATAGCCACAGCAGCTTTAAGGTATAGCCAGACTCAAGACCTAAAAGTACTATCCAGCTACCTTTAACTGTGTGTCACCAGTGGATGAGGTGCTGAAAGGGATGTGGTTTGACTGCTTAGAAATATATTATGATTTGTGCCTAAAGACATTGGTTATATTGGTATTAGACAGTAGAGGAGACCAAAGATACAGAGTGTGAAACTGCTGCTACTCAGGACCTAACATATATCTCTATGTATATATGTGACTGGGTGTTAGCTTTTCAAAAAATTCTCATCATTATTCCTACTATTATTATTGAACTTTTGAGTTGCTCTAGCTTCATCCCATTAAAGGTCATTAATAAAATGATTAAGGAAGCTCAAGCAATGGCATTTTTTCTACTCAGGTGATACCCAGATTTGTTGTTCAATTTTTCTGACCAGCAAAGACCAGTAACTTAAGACTAAGGTGTATGAAATACAAAGCAACTGGTACTCATTCCTAGACAATGCTATCTGCAGTGTACTGCTCATTTTCTTCCTATGGTGAAGGGATGCAAGCAGGAGATTTCGCAATGATTTTAGACTCTCTTTTCCCACCCTCCTTTTTTTTGAAAGCTGGGAGAAAACATATGAAATGAATATGCTTATTGTGATTTATTTATGGAGAAAGTATGACTTGATTAATTTGAGATTAATTTTAATTAACAGTGTAGTTAAGAAAAAAGAAATTAACCCAAGGGACAGACTGACACAGGATCTTCATGACTTCGTATTGTTGCAGTGGTGACAGTCTTTTCTTTCTTTTGCTGCCCAGTCCATCCCTTCTCTCTCCTCTCACCACAAACACACAGTTTATTCCACATACATTCAAGTCTTCTTTACTCTGTCCTGACCATGGACTTCATGGAATGGCATACAAGAATCACAAAGTTTTTGAGTCAGAGAAATTCTATCCCCCACATTAGGTGGGGGATAGAAACATAAGAGAACCTTAACATTTCCAGAATTAATTCTTCCAATTTAAAATGAGAGTTAAGTTGGGGCTTAACAATTCTGTAGCAAAACCCAAAGTTATGGTGCCCTACAAAGTCAGCATTTGAGCATTTTCAATTACAGACATTACAGTCTATCACATCATCACATTCCCTTCCCCAGTCCTTATTAGCACTGGCTATCAAGTTGACCCCAATACACCATGAAGGCAGCTATTCAGTACAGTTTACGTCACTGCTCAACAATTGATCCCTACCTCATATGAAGTGACCATGCCACCCATTATAGTAATTAGTTCCTTGTGCAGTTTGTGGTCAGAAAGACCTTAGTCACATTCTACACATGACTGTGTCTGGACAGTAAAGAATTCTACCAGAAAGAGTGAACCAGAAAAAGTGAATTCCTTCCTAAAAAATGCTCCAAGCATTTTGCTAGGAATCAATATTTTTGGATTAAAATCCCAAAGCATATCTTGCTTTCTCTAGTATTGTGGCAAATACCATTTTACCATTTAGTATATTAAAATAGTCTAGTACTTTAGTACTATCAGCTTGCTAGGTAACATACTTATTGCCCCAACACATTTGTTAAAAATGTCAATGTAAGGATTTTCAGTAGATATAAAAAAGCAATAATTCCTCTTATCTCCATATGCCTCAGAAATTAGAAGTTGATCTATACTTTCCAGAAAAGTACACATACAAGTAAACCTACCTATAAGAACATACATACCTAGTCAGATGAGTGTGCAACTAAGTGCACACCCTTCATTGTGCCAATATGGCAAAAACATAATTGCTGTAATGATCTTTGACTTTTCTTTGACATTACTGACAACCACATCTTAGAAATAAAGAGGAAGTCCTGGGTTTGTTGTTGTGTGGCGGTTTTGTTTGCCTTTTTTTTTAAATTAGATACTTATAAAACTGATTTATCATATAACATGTCCAAAAAAATTTTGCTCTATTAATTACTGGATGAGAATGAACTTGCATCTTGCCTGGTTTTACCTGCAGAGCTTTGGCATAGACATGGCATCTTCAGTATGAATTCTACTCTTTTAACTAAATTTAAAATTTTAAAAAAAGATCATTAACCCTAATCTTTAACATACAGTTTTGTTTTCCAAAGTATTAAATAAAGTAATAATTAAATAAGTATTGAATAAAGTTAAAGGTAAAATTCATTCTAAGATTAAGATATTTACCGCTCGTGTGTCAAAATTCATATTATGGTCTGTGGAGCCCTGGTCAACAGAGTTCCCGACAGAGGGGTTCATTTGCCCAAGTATATTTGAGTAGTATAACTGAAAGTATTGAACTTTAAAAAACAAACAAATTCATGCCTTAACATTATCTTCTCATTGGGCATAATTTAAAAATTAATATCTAAACGTAAATGATGATTTTCAATTTTCATTTTGTAAGCAAAGGCAAATGTATATCCACAGAAATATGTCCTTTTGACAGCAAAATGATTTCATCTCCACCTTGAGATATATGACTAAGTTTCTGGATATTTAACTGACATAATTTGGGAATATTTAAGTGACTGGATGAAACACATAGTGTTTTAAAGACTTATACTTGCAGTATCATTTGTATGGTCAAACGAACAATAAGAGATTTTTTTTCTGAAGCTGTATCTTAAAAAAAACCAAAACCAAACCCATGAACTACTGCAAACTTGCCTGACACACGATCAAGAACCTCTGCCAGAGTTGTTGAGACAGGCAAGTGAAGGGTACGAAATTTGTGTCCAGCTCCATACATTGGATGTTGAATTACATGACTAGTAGCATTAATTCTACCTTTGTACAGCTGAAAGGAAAAAACAATCAATATTTAACATGACTTTAACAGTGAGAAATAAAAAAGTCTTACAAAGCCACCTTGGCAAGATAAAGCTAAATCCTTAGTGTGCTAAAAGAGAAAACTGACATATCCTTTAACTTTGTAGGTATACACTAAAAGTGCGTCAAATTAGGACAAGTTTAATTTTTTTAACTCAAAATAATTTGCTTTGAAAGCCTAGAATAGTTTTAGGATCAGAAAAAGTATGATATCATCTTTGCTTTAAAAAACCCAATTATTTTACATAGCTGTAATACAAGAGAAAAACTGAGTGTCTGAGACTTGCAATTATTCTTGAAAAGAAAAGTTAATTCTGAAATGAAATTAGAAAAATCACAATATACTTGGAATAAAGAAAGATGATGTTTCTCTATTGCTCTGACTTGAGGAGGAAGTTTATTCTAGACTTCATATCTACTTTTTCTTATTATGACAGATAACTAAGCCACTACTAGTTAAAACATTTCAACTCTTTTATCATATTTTAGACTAAGCACTGTTCACATTTTATATCACTGCCTGCTTCGGTAAGAACTTTAAAGATAAAAATAGGGATCCAATCTTTGAACAGTTATGCTGATGGATATAGTAGAAGTATATGTCATACATCCACATTATTTTTAAGCTTTTTCTCTTGTTAGAGGAGGAATCATCTCATTAAAACCAGACTATTTCCTGGTGTTTGTAATAGAAGAAACTGAATTATGACAACTTCAAGATATTTTTCCTGCTTTTGCATATCTAGTAACAGTTTTATGTGAAAATCTGTTGTATGTAAAAAAATTAGCAGAAAATTGACGTTACTTTCCCATTATCAATGGCCCTGTTAACAGTTACTCAGGCAGGTTAAAAACCAAAACATTTAAATATTTGTGGTAAAACTGTATTTGCCTCTCCATTTTATACTATTTTGATCCAGTTTCCCTGTCATATATCTCATGTAGTACCTCACTTCTGAGATACAGAAACCAAAACAGAAAATATTTTTTTCCTGGGTGGGAGTACCAGATCTTCTAATAACTTCTGTTTTTTCTATATTCTTTTATTCACAGTCTTCAATGGAGAACACTTCAGACATTAATTATAGTTCTATTCCAGTGAAGCATGTGGAAGCATAAAGCATACATCTGCTTTATAAATTAATTCAAGTATTTGTCACTCAAGAATTTATTCATGGCATTTTGGCTAATGTTGAAGGATCTCTGCCAATTTTGACTACAACCAATCCTTAATGAAACTGATAAGGACTACTGAAAGGATTAGATGTTTCATCTATATTTGCTCCTAGGGTGTAAGGATACTATTAAAAAGTCTTCTGTAAGATAAATTTCAGTTGTCAGATCCTTCAGAAGCAGTATATTTTCAATAAGATGGCTTTATCTTAACACAGTGCCTTGAATTTTTTTCTAGAATGCTCACTTAAAATTCAACAACACTTTCCAAAATTCCATGTGAGCAGCAGGAAAAGCTACTGTATGACATTTCAAAGTTGAATATACCCAGACTTAGTTTTCAAAGGCTAAATTTATTCCATGTTTACCATACGGTATCAAAAATTCTTACTGGACAAGGGGACTGAAGAAACAAAGTCACTTTCTCATCCTCTAGCATCAGCTGCAAAAAAAGCCTTCTAATAAATCCTGAAATATTTCCAGAGGTTGGGAGGTTCCCACGCTGAGGAGAGGACTGAAACAATTCACACAGAACCTGAGAATGCAAAATGACATCAGATTTAAAATATTTCTATATTTAGATCTCTAAAATACAGCTCTACACAGCCATAATAGGCAGTGCCCAAGATTTACCTTCCAGTTATCATTCAACCAGATCAGAAATGAGCACCACTGAAGAAAATACCAGCAGCAAATAAGGTTCTTGATTTAAAAGTTCTAAACACTGACTACAGTAAAGCAATTATGAACACATAGACTACTCAAAAAGATAAAAACCTGAAAGTAAAATAGCTAGAAACACAGCTTTTGAATTCCTAAAGCAAAAATTTCCCACTGCCTAATGTAGTATTGCTACCAATCATTAACAGAGAACCGACCCAATTTTTTACTGAGGTCTACCTCTTCCCAGGGCATCATCATTCTTAATATTGAAAAACCTCTTTTTTCATTATCCTCTTATTCAGCTAGGTCGGCAAGGTTAATGAATGTGAGGAAGAGAGCTGATTTTGCACTCAAATGGCAAATGCAAAGCCATATTCTGCAATAGCTTGTATTTTCTTGGACACTGCTTGCACAAGTAAATTTTCCAAGAAATCTCCTTAGGTTACTAATATTAAATACATCTATGAAGCTTGATGTTCAAATTCCATTTCACAGAAGTTTAGACCTATCCAATTAAATATAGTCTTTTGCATTTTAGTCTAAAGTTTATTCCTCTAAATCAAGAGGAGTACAAATCTAAACACAGGACCACAAGACCATGCCAAAACCTTTTTATCCTTTTCAGACTCAGATCAAAAAGCTAACAATTTTAATATAAAACTTTTCCAGTCAATAACAGCTTACAAAATTCCAAGTTATACTAAAGAAAGCTAACAAACATAGAAAATTTTGCAAGTTAGCTGTAGCTATTAATAAATTAAAACATTATTATTTTTCTCTCTCACCTGTGCCATAAGTCTCTGGTTATTAGGATGGCAAGAGATGCACTGTAAGAAGAAAGCAACTGTTGCATTTTCAATTGCTGTCCTCTGCTGAGTGGTCAATCCTGTTGTTACAGTCGAAGAGAGCAAGCTAGATCTTGCACTGGCCTGTTGTGCTGTCATATTGTGTCCTCCAGAGGTAGCACCAGAATGGCACAACAGAAATAAAAGTGCTGTCCACAGTGGATTAACTTCAGAGCCACCCAACCAATCCTTCATCATGTGGCTGTTGCCAACTTCTGTCAAAAACCTGAGAACAGGAGCAACCAGGTCTGCTGTGATAGGCATTTTATTAAAGTGCTGTGGAACATGATGCCTCCTGAGCCTGTCCTGGGTGACATCCATTGATTGTGCAGTGCAGTCAGAGCTAGAAGTATGGTTAAAGCAAAAACTAGCAAGACTTCTTACGAGCAGTGAAGGCAAACCTGAGTCCAATAACTGCTTGATAGCTTCAGGAGACTGAGATGAGGCAGCAAGAGTAGCCAGGTGAGACTCTGTTAGTGCAAGAGGGGCTTGTGCATTTTTAGAGTCATCTGTTAAAGATGAACTAAGGTCCTGCTTTTTGCTGTCATCGGTCATAGACAGTCTGTGTTGACACTGCATTGGAGGAGGAGTAATACCCATCCATCCCATCAGCAAGGAAAAATAATTTGGGTGGATGTGGCACATTGAGCAAAGCAAACTGTCAACAGCTTTCTTCAAAACCATGTTGCAGGGAAGAGACATGGACCAGTTGAACAGTGACCTGCAGAAGACAGAAAATCAAGTCAATACACAGTTTGCACTCATATTTCCATTTTTTCCATTAGTTCATAAACCATCTTTCCCCATTTACGATTAACTATTGTTGTAAAACACTGTGCTGAGCCTGAAAGCAGGACATTGATTACCCAAAAAGCATTTCTTAACTGTATGCTTACATTTCTTTCCTCATACTGTATTTAAAATAGATATAAACCAAACTTTTCTGGTATGCTGCACATGAAAAACGGATTTCAGCCTTTTGACAGCTGTCAACATCTTATCCAATTTTTAACCAACTGCACACTCTTTGTGCTGCAGCTATTAGGATCTCACATAGACGCACAGGCCTCAATCTTTGTAAGAACTGAAAGTAATTCAACATGTTTCTCAAAATTTTTTAAAATTTGCTTTATTGGGCTTCTACCTAAAAATGTTGCAAAAAAAATGAAAGCAGCAGCAATCTTGTTGCTTGAATGCTACCTTTGATATCCCCTCGTTTAATTTAAACTTAGGATGCAAGTTAACAACAGAATTATTCCTCAGATATTAAAATCCCACCTACCTTTGACCTCACTTACATCCAAGTACTATCTGCTTGAATGCTAATCCAAGCCACATGAATGCAGAAGCTAATTTAGCTCTGGTTATTCAAGCCTAAATTTCAGAAGTGGTGCTTGTAAAATAGTGAAATGATCCTTTCTTCACACAGACTTGTTTCAGAGTAGGTGAATTACTCAAAAAAACCCCCCACAGTTTTCCAAACTGCATTCTGAGTACCTTGAGAGCATGTAAGTTACATTATCTTAGCATTTACATACAAAGGTGAATACACTCTTGTGCCACTTCAATGCTAGGTTGTTAAGTAAGTTTGGATGTATCATCATATATTACATTCCCATCTGAAGACAAGGACTGTTTTTCCCTCTTCTGGATGCAAATGTTATTCTGTGTTTAGTCTAAGGGCACTCTAAGAAAGTAGAACAGAGCATGGGTCTAACCAAAAGTTTATCACCAGCCTAGAGAACGGTTGATGAAACCCCTCCCCAACATAAAATTCATTTCAGTGATCAAATGACCCATAACTCTGGAAAGATAGTCACAATTTCCCTCAAGTCCACATACAATAAAGCTACACTTAAACTCTTCTCCAACTATATAGTCACACAATCCTAATGCCAAAATTTTCTGGGTAAGTTCATGCTCTATGTAAAAGAAGATTTTCTTTTTCCAAATACATATTTAAAAATAACTAAGGAACAAATTAGTATCCATTGGCCAAAGCAAAAAAATTGAAAAGGAAAATGGGGATGATGAGAAAATATTTCCAAGAAAAAAGTCAGTTTTCACATGAAGGAGAAACTTGAGAATTATAATCCATTAAAATATTTCAAAAGTCACAATATCAAAGAGGATGAAGAATATACATGAAAACTTATTTTTATTAGAAGACTTATTTACCCATAAGTCTGACGACAATGTTTTTATATTTATTAAAAGATGTTTTTTATAACTTGCTCCAGATGGTGGCTGATATGAGATATAGTTTTATATCTGGCAGGAAGTAGAGGAATGGGGCCATACTGCAACATGTATAGTCAAACTAGGTACAATAGTTTTATTAGTATTCTTTCATTGTGCCCTATGATGAAAACAACATACTCTCCTCCAAAAGACTCAGTTGTGTAACTGAGTTGTGAACTCAGTTGTGAAACCCACTTATATATCTATTCTAAATCTAAATAGGTTACCCATTTTAGGAAGTCCTTTTCAAATGTTAAAATGTATCCTGAAAACATATTTTTGTTAAAGTGTATTGCTAAAAGGACTAACTGACCTGCAATTTAAAATCTTTAAATTGATTCTCAAAATGAACAAGCTCATTTTGAATTAACAATTATTTATCTGACAGTATCACTGAGGGGTCTTTAGAAAACGTCTCACTTGTAATCATGAACCTGAAGACCATCATGTTGCACATACATTCAAGCTCTATGTGCTTGTACCTGTAACTGCAACTTATACACTTCCTGCTGTTTGAATGGTTGTCTGTGCCTGAAGGAGACAGTAAGGTAATAGAAAAAGGGCAACACCAAAATTATGTGCAAAGTTCCTTTCGTTAACTGAAATTATATTCAATGGTACAAATGAGAGATGCTTGACTAGAGACAGTAATTTAACTGCCACATTTCTATAAAGCACATGAAACAAAGTTATGTGGCTTCTCTTTTTTTGTTTTGTTTAACCAGAAGAGATGGTTAAGCAACAGAAATTGTGAATATTAGCTCATACATTTTCAAATTGGTGTCACTAAGGATGCAAGTTAGTGTTTAGGGTGACCTTCTCTTTAGAACCCATCAACATCCAGTAAATTTATAGTTTAAGATTCACTACAGATTTTGTGCTTTTGTTTTTTTCAAATCAGACTGGTCAAAGTCTTTAGACAAAAGTCTAAAGGAAAAACTCCAAGAAATACCCCCCCACACCTTTCTATCTCTCAGCTATCAGTTACAAATATTGGATACCACAGCATATAAAGTAATGCTTATATAAACAGTAATGAAGATCCTTTACAGGTACTCTGAAAATTACTGCAAACAATTTCAACAAGATTAGTCCACTACAAGATCTCACAAACAGAAACACAAAACATACCTTTCACATATATGGATTTGCTATTTCATTTCAGATTTTTATTCTTTAAACACCATTATACCTGGAATATGTGAAGTGCAGTTTTGAGTTTAGAACTACAGAACTGACTGTTTATATATCTTTAGGTATTCACTTTATCAATCAGCTTAAGGGATGTCACTTTCCATTACTATTTTACAATAAGTGCACTCTAAGTTGTATCATTTTAGTGAACAAAACAGCTCTGTTATAAAAATAACGCGCTGCAAAACTGCTATACTTACTCAAAAAGCTCTCTGTCGAGCAATGCTGGTAAATCATATTCAACAAGCAATTCATAACTGTGCCACAAAATTGCTGCTACACAATGCAAGTGGGAAGGGGATGGCATCAAAAGACCATACTCTCTTGTTGAGCTATTTGGACAAATGTAGCTGACCCGGCCACCTTTTTTCATAGCTGCAACTCTTGCAGAATCACTGACCCATTTCAGCAATGCTTGAATTCTGTAAGGCAAGATGATGCTGCACATTATAAAGGATCAAAGAAACACTCAAACCCACAAATAGCTTGCTGGTTTTTTGTAATCCGATTTATGCATTTATCTCTTCCTTGGAAGTAAAGTTCAAGAGCGAGTTCAAGCTCTGTTTTCTCAAGACTTAGATCAGGGCTAAAATTAATTTAAAACACTTATCTTGGACAGGCAAATATCAACTTTCTCCGGAAAAAGAAAATATAGCAGGTATCTGAGTTCTGAGTGTTTGAGAGAAAAGTCATTTGAAAATCAAAATTTTATCACATTTAGGTGATAAAAAAGGAACAGCAAAAAAAAGGGACAGCATTCTCTGCAAAGGATGCAAAGAGCTAGGAGAGAAAGATGGAAAGCTTCTACAGATTTCTGCATTTCCACACTATCTTGTAACAATCGGATTTCAAAGGAGTTTCATTTTGTGCACTATTATCAAGCACCATTTAGCCAACTATTTTTGTATATGCTTCCACATGACAACCCAAGTAACATTACCTATCTTTTGTTCCAGGGTCTTGAGTTGTTCCAAGCTGATAAAGAATGTCTATTGTGGAGTCAGAAGAGAGACCATTTAATCTTCCAAACAGTAAAGGGCTATTCAGATCTTGCCGCATTAAAGAAAAAAAGGGGAGGGGAAATAACAGAAATACTTACATATATATTTTTTAAGTGTACTAATGACATTATAGAATTGCAATATTAACAATTAAGTTTTGCCATTAACATAAGGATACAATTCTTAATACACACCACTGCCTCCAAACTGAGCATTTTGTATGTTTAATGCAATGTTCAGCTTTACTATGAAAGGAAAAGCCATTACAACATTTATCAGATACAGGACTTAAAAGTTTACATAGTAGGATTTTCTTCAACATATTCCAAAAAGACATGACTAATTCCAATAAAGCAATTAAACCTCACGCTTCACATAAGCAAACACTTCTTTCAAACTGGAAGCTTATTTAATTCCCATTTCCATCAATGGGACTACAGCTGCAGATTTCCTCAAATTATTTCCTATTCATTTTCTCATTGTGTTCCTGCCCTGCAGGAAACTACTCTCTTACCTAACATCATTCCAGCAAGAGACAGCAATCTACACTGAAACACTCACTCATGGAAAAAGAAGTCATGGAAGCCATTTTAAAAAGAGGGTTTTCTGTTTGCAACCTCTAAACAGGAAAAATAGGAATTTCGTTTTCTTTTATTTAAAAGCCACAAAACAGTGAAGTGGTATGAAACCATAACTACAACCCCCCCAGTGCAATAACAGAACAGCTGCTGCAGAATTTCACTGTGGGATATAGACTGTAGTTCTATCTTAATTACATACCTCCACATACAAAGTTGTCCAATGCTTAGTGTTACTCAGAATTCATACTGGCTATTGCTGCCCAAATATTGCTGTTCATTTTCCTTAGCACTACTTATGGATACTTATCATTTTGAAACATCTAGACATAGCATCTATAGTAAGAGACACTTAGGATACATTGCACATCCTATTCTTTGTCTTCACCTAATTCTGAAACCCCAAACCAACCCTGGATGCAGAACTACCCACATACAAAGACTGTGATACTCAGAAGCATCACAAAGCAGAATGGCAAGTTCTGCCAACCCACATTCGGAATCCAAAAGTAACATGCAAACATACTGTATTTGTACTTCAATATAAGCACTGTTTATAAGCAACAACTGAAAAGAAATACATTGCACTCACCTGCAGGGTCGCTCCCTGAAGCCGAGCAGTTTCTTAGAAGAATGTCAATCAATTTTAGGCCGATTCTGGTGGACTGAAGCCCAATTTTTACAAGTACAGCCTCAATATTTGGAGAATGCATACCACAGTAAGGTGACATTAGTAAAGCAGCACATGTCTGCAACAGATTAGCCGTGGGTGCTGCAGCACTAGCCATCATTCCTTCCAAATCACTTATGTGAGTGAGGCAGTGGTGTAATAACCTTAACCATCCAATACTGAAAAGGAAAACATAAAAATGAGCTAATGTATTATGTTCTTATTATGTTATTTCTCATCTAGAGCACAACTACTTGTATTAGATTATAGGACAAGTATCGCAGAAAATTTCTGTGTCATGATCAAACATCATCTGAGCAGAGCAAATGCCTGAATTTAAGACCACAATGTAATAAACATTAGCAATGCTGTTGCAATCATTGGATTAAGATTGTAAGAAAGGCAGGGTTTGTGGGTAGGAAGAGTTAAGAGCCTGCAAGTTTCAGTACTAAAGTTTCTCAAGATTTCTCAATTCACATATGTATTTCTTCCAATAGGGCCAACCTACTGGGGGGGGGGGATGGAAGGGGACATGTTTATGTAAGTGGAAGGGTGTGGGGTGTTCTTTTGGTTGTTATGAATTGTTGTTGGGTTTATTTGTTGGGGGTATTTTTTGGTTTTGTTTGGGGTTTGTTTTCCTTGTTGTTTTTTTTTTTATATTAAAAAGGAGCTGAGATGCAATAGTAGTTGGCATTAAAATTATACACCTGAACAAATTCCCTGACATTACAAACTTTTAGGGTTTCTCTACATTGACTACATCTACAATAAATTACACTGAACCTTAGGGAACATGACTTAAAATACATACAGAAAAAGCACAGCAATTAAATTGTGTTAGCCACTACACTTCTCTCACGTCTTTCTTATTCTTTGACAATATCATTCAGAATTCCTTTGAATAATAAACCCTGAGAAGTAAACCTATTGTAATTGAATCAATTTGGAAACACATTAATTAGACTTTATTTATAAAATTCACTACAATACTATTTAAAGTAGCATCCTGAACAATATGGCCACCTAAGTTGCATGTGAAATAAATGGCATCACTTCACTGACAACTTCTAAACCAGCAGGTGAACTTGTTTTCACAGCTAACCTTTATCACAGTTCAAAAAAAGGCAAACTTAGATATAGATATAAATTTTAAATTAAGCTTACAATTTTATTTTAGGAATAATGTATTCCTAGATTCATTAATCAATTAGAAGTGAGCAACTTCTCTGTTATGTCTAAACCAAAATTATATTCAAGTTTATTGAATATATCTATCGTATCATGACTTTCTTGAGAGACTTATAAAATTAAGCTGAAAGCCACAATAAAACATGTCAAGACATGAAGAACATACACTCTCCTTCTTTCTTTAGATACCAGTTATTCTTGTGTGACTTTATTATAACCTCTTCTGATGTAAAAATGTATCAGTGATTTCATTTGGTTATAAAAATTTTCTTCACTGCTATTCAAGAACAAAGACCAATTTCAGTTACACAGCTTTTATTGAAAGTACACTGGGCAGTACTTGTGTTCTCTAAATTTACTTATGGTCTCAAAATTTTTCCCAGAAAAAGAAAGTTTTTTAAACTTTCTGATGCTCTCTTTTCAAATTCATCAACATTGAGATTCACAGATGAAATATTTTGAATTAATGAGTTTTTACAATTTAATAAGCTAAATTTAAGAACAAGGAAATCTCAAAAATACACACATTAAATTCAAAGTTGAAAAACTTTTGACACTTCTTTTTAAAATCTCTAAGGGTTTTTTTATTTTTATTTAAAAATGAGTAAAGAAACTCAACATGCCACCTAACCAAATAAAAGCTTTTGAAAAGGAATCTTGCTGATATGCCAGAATTGTAACAACATTCAGTTCCTATTTCTCTCAAATGTTTGCAAACACCAATATTAGATATGACTTTCAAAAAACATCCCTTTGTTCTATTTCTATTCCTGCTCCAAAAATTATGTAACTCTATTGACTTCAATAGGAATAAGAAATATTTTGGTTCTTCATTTTTTTGACAACTGCCTACTCATTAAAAACACAAAACGCAACTCTAAATGCTTCCCTATGCTTTGTATTCTTTCACCGTTGCAGAGGGGAAACATTCCCTTTTACATATGCAGATTTAAGCATGCAGCTAAAGAAGTGAGAAGTACTGCTGGTATTTGCCTTCTATATTGGAAAAAAAAAGGCACAGTTTCCTACTGAAAGACCTGACACAAAGCAAAAAACACCACGGAAAAAAACCCTACACCACGAACTAGTGCACTGTCCACTGATACTAGAGCCTTACCTCGTTTTAGAGACCTGATCCTCAGAGGGAAGGAAGGGATTATTGACAGTTGCAGAGGAGGTGTTTCCGAAGGCTGTGAGGCCCAACAGTTTGATCTGAGAGAGCCCCAGGGTACTGGCATCCCGAGGGCGATGGAGACGAAGGCAGACAGCGGAGGCAACTTCAGCTTTTACCAGCTGGATCTTTATATAGGTGAGACCGCTTGTGATAACAGGAGTTGACAAAGGTAACATATTGACACCATCTGCACTTATTTCAACAGACACTGATGAAGGGCAAGCTACAGAGTAAGATAAGAAGATTTAACGCTATTTAAAAATCTGTATTAGTTTAAATTTTAAGTGTTGAACATGTATCGCTGTAAAAGAAGAAAACAAAATGATTGAAATTATCTCAGGCAAACACTACTACAGAACTGCAGCTGGAGTATTTGAGCTGAGTGATGGTATATGTTAAAATGCATATGCCTTTTGATACAAGCTATATATAGTTTATTTCAAAGACTTCAGATAAAGAAAAGTGCTGTCACTGAAAACACCACACTTTTCCCTATCAGGGCTACAACAATAAGAACTGAAAATCTCACGCTTATTTCCAACTACCATACATTTTGCCTGAAGACCCTTAACCAATATCACATTCTCACCGGGGAAAGTTTTGAGAAGTATGACAAGGTTTGTTTGACATATTTAACAGGAACATAAGACATCTACTACACTCGAGAAGAAATTGAGCAGGGGCAGGGCCTTCCATTCTCAAGCAAAGCAGAATTAGCAAGCTTCGCAAACTCATTTTAGTTCTTCTCAGCTTCAGTTCCTATGATTACACTTTGTATTGTTTCTAAATACTACTCCCCTCAAATTTTTGAACTGTCATCAAGGTCAGAGAATCTACTTACTCGCCAGAGAGGCCAGGTGAGGCTGAATGTGGATTTCCTTAAGCAGCACAGCTGCAGGAAGGTGAATTGTGAGGTCACACCAAGCCTCCTCAGGTAAAAATATGTACGACCACGCTGCAGACCGAGCCCGTCGGTGGGGAGGAGTAGCCTGCAACAGCACTTCAGCAGGCTGGGCAGTGGGACTGCTTGAGGTGATTGAACCTTCAAAAACAGCAGCATTAACATCGCTTATTAATGTTTATTAATAAAACCCAGATTAAGTTACAACTTGAACTGTGGAAAACACTTTCTTTTTCCTGTCTCATCTGTTTTGGTTTATTGATAACATCCCATTTGTAATAATGTCAACTGCTGAGTTATTTTTATTTTACTCAGACTGTTTTAAATAGGCAGTTTACATAACCATATACATACGCGTGTCCTTGAAATTTGCTACGGGACAGCTGCTACCAAATTCTTAAACTTACTCTCAGGAGTACACAATAAAAACAAACTAACCAGAAAGGTGCAGGTTGAATGGTATGCTTAGAACTTGAACTCAATTAATTCACAGTTAACATAATGAAGGTTTTAAAGGTTTAAATATTACAATAACATAAACAACTGTATAACCAAATTCTGCAACCCTTTTTCTTTAAAAAGGTTTGTTTCACAAGAAAACCCTTTTTCTAAAAAAGATATCTGAATCAACAAAAACCTGGGCAAAGCAGTTGCTTATTTTTCTACTCTTAGAATGAGTTAAGAATGAAGTAGGAAGATCTAGGCTATGTCTGCTTCAGCAAGTGATAGGGATCAGATTTGAGCTGTTCCAAACTACGGGTACCTGGTGTGTTTTACTTGTAGCCTAGCTCTGTGACTGAAAGCCTAGCAGCAGCTGGAGGTAAATTCCTGGACACATTCTGATAGACTTTCATCCCAAATGAATGAAGTCCACCTCTCAGAGAATACTACATGATGAGAATCAGAGTGTACTACAGAGAATACTACATGATGAGAATCAGAATGTACTGAGTGAGGACAACCGGAAGGTTAATTTCAAAAGCAAGCTCCTGACTGGAAGTTAAATATTAAGATAGATGCACTTATGGCAGAACATAAAGAATTGCAGTACTTTGTAAGTTGGGAGATAAGGTATGCAAGAACCTACCACTATATATACCTAGGATTTTTACTATTTAAATTAATAAAGAACCAACATTTGCATGACTCCTAAATTCACCTTTTAGAAATTTGTGAAGAGCAAGGTAGAAGATTTCTAATGGTCCCCTATTCTGCCAAATAAACCTCTTTTCCTTTTCTTTTTTAATTTCATTAATTTTTACACTCTTAAATTCAAATGACAGGACTGTATGAACTTCCCTTTCATTCAATTTCTCCAGAAATTTTAAAATTAATCCTTTCTTTCTCCCCTCAGTGAGACACACTGTATGAATACATGCAAGGCCTACACTAGGCTAATGGGCAGCAACAAAAGACATAAAGACACTAATGGTGAAAAGGAGCCTTGGTAAGGTATTGCAGTACCTCTACATCTTAAAACACAGACCTTTTAGCTAACTGGCAGCCACTGTATTGATATCAAAAAAGCACTGCAATTCTAACAAACGTTCAACCAGGCAACATTGAAGCAGTTAGGTGTAGATGTGAGAGCACCATGAGCAGTATCAGCCTTATGCTCCAGCTTCTTCTACTGTTTGACCCAGCTCAGTTTCATTCTCTATCATTCAACTTTGCTATTCTTCTGTAACAGCTCCATCAAACCTGATGTGCCTCAAGTGAAATTAGTGAGTCTTGGTGTGTCTATGGCAGATGTGGGCTGGAACTGGGCATCCCCTGACCTAGGGGAGGAGAAACGGGCTCGCCTTGATGCATGACTTCATCAGACATAGATCACTCCCTTTCCTTCCTTCCCCTTCCCACAGGAGGTCTTATTACTTGTGGAGGAGAGGACTAACCTCATCTCCAGCATTATCTT
Source organism: Pachyramphus minor (assembly GCA_013397135.1). Taxonomy (NCBI): domain Eukaryota; kingdom Metazoa; phylum Chordata; class Aves; order Passeriformes; family Tyrannidae; genus Pachyramphus; species Pachyramphus minor. Next base: position 750,046 of record VYXB01010422.1, read on the forward strand.
GAAGTACCAGCATCCGCTCTGATTACAAGATGTAACAGCAAAACTTTTTGATACAGACTCAAATGAACAGTAGATATTAATCTAGAGAAAGAAGTGTTACTTACCCAAAGGTGCAAAATTGTGAATTCCTTCTGCATTATCAGGCTCAGAAGCTAGAACTCTAGCTTTCAAACTGCTATCTGTTGCTTTGGTGGGACCAGAATCAAGAAATTTCATAATAGTTGAAACCATGCTTCTTGCTGTGTTAACAATCGCTCTTGTGCTTGTTACCATGTTGTTACAGATAAGCTGAACACCACCTGTATGTAATGTGGGCAGAGAGAAAAAAACCTCAATACTACTCAGAAGCATGCAATAGATTCCACACAAGCTAAGGCCTATTTATTAAATTGTCCCCTCTAGACACTTACATGTATTCTTTCCTTAAGTGCCAAAAAAATCTTAAATAAACTTTTTACTTGATGCAGCTAAAGAAAAAAACATTCTTACCCATATCGTGGAAAGCCTTCAGTGCCTCACTTGTATCCAACACTCGTAAAATGAACCAGAGCAGTGGTTCAGATAACTGACAAGTGGCAAGAGAGCCCTGGTAGAAAAATATATAAGAAATACATGGTTTTATACAAAATTAGTTTGATAGAAATATGCATGACGGCTCTTAGCCTCCCCTTCTAGTAGGCAAAACTCTCAGAGAGGAAATGCTACCACAGTTGACCTCTCTGTCACAAAACAGGAATACCACGTTCCTGTTCAATGGTTCAATTCCTTACGCAGAAGAAGTCTTTGTGGTAAAGAAAAACTCAAACTCATGGGGTGAGCAGCTGAAGGGAAATAAGAATATTGAACATCAAATTGTATGCTAATATGAACACAATAAATGTCTTTCCCACCTGCACCTGTGGGTACATGGGAAATGTCCAATAAAACATCCAATCATCTTCAAGCCTTTTGACATTTACAGGAATGTCAAAATATCATTACAGAAACTCCCTCTATCTCTCTCTATCATGGGCAACAGAGGGAGGCTCCCTAACTGCAGCACCCAAATGAAGTGAGGTTGTAAAAATGTTAACATTTCTTTTACATAACATTAACTAAGTTTCTGATCTTATAATGGATTACAGAATCAACTAACCTATAATTTCCTTGAAGCACATAACGCCTAAGGGAACTTACCTGTCTTCCCATGTACCCACAGGCCATGTAGGTAAGAATTGGCTGAAGCATCACTTGAACTGTTGTTGCTTTTTTGCTAAGTGTTGTCAGGATAGTGAACAACCCATCTCCGACTGATATTGCATCTAAGCCACCATGAAAGTTTTCATGTTTAGTGAGATGTAAGCCACTTGCACCTGAGTGAAAATAGAAACAATTCAAAGGTCACCAACTGATATTTATCAAACTGTTACAGCACATAAGAGAACTCAAGGATATTTAAATGCTTGCATGGATAAGCATAAAAGGATCATATAAATTATCATAAGTGTTCATGAAATTCTACATCTCAGTGTTACAGCTCACGATTTATGCATGAGGATTTTCTGAATCTCAATATTCAGCAATATTGATTATACACTGCTGAGATTAAGGACAGAAAGCAAATTAATAGTCTTCCCAAGGAAGAAATTACTTCCATAAAAACAACTGTCTTATGAATCATATGACTTCAGTCTGGAAGAGCTTTTAAAACTGGGTTTAGATTGGAATGTGGGGACACCATGGAGTAATCCTGTCCCATTTAGAGAAACTGAAGTTATACTAACAATGATAATAAAAAACAGTGTGCTCACGTGATCTTTGGAACATGCCTTAGATAAACATTTTGGCAAGAGAATTCACAGGTGTAGTACTTTAACCACCCTCAAGCACTCAAGAAAGAAAATATTGAGAAACATTGGATGCATGGAAACAGAGAAAGAAGTCTTAAGTCTCAGCCTCTGCCATGGAAACAGAGAAAGAAGTCTTAAGTCTCAGCCTCTGCCCAGTCTAGAAAAGTTAAATGTAATGAATGGTAGAGCTGAGGCGAATACTGAGGAGGTGAATACTGTTAAGTGTATGATTTTCATGGTTTGTCAATGACAAAGCATAAACCCCTAATGAAACAGACACAATGGTCATAAAAGAAAAACGTTTTAAATTCATGTGACAAGTGAATTACTTAAGACCACCCTGGATCCTGACCAGATGGCTCACCAGTTGCAGTATATTAAGATTATTAACATACATTTTTACACCAGAGCCACTATCTATCAGTTCACATTTGCAGACATCTTCTTGTTTACCTTTCCTGGGAGTACCTTTCCATGCTGCATTAGTTATTACATGTTTACTAGTATATGCTGATAACTGATTTTTCAATCATATATACCTTGGCTGCAGCCTTGGAAAAACGTTTTGTTCACAGAAATTGTCTGGAGAGAACGTAATAGAGTTTTTTAACTAAAACCACAAATAGATGTGTTGCATATTCCCAAAATACATGAACAAATTAGTTTCAATAACTTATATTTAAAGACCCTGGGAAGAACAATCCACTGAAGGAATCAGCTGGCCCAGTATCCTGAATTCAATGAAAAACATTTTGAAACAACACTATCTTTCCAAATTGCCTTCTAAAAAATGCAAAACAACTGCTGGACAGAAATTTGCAGTTTAGAAAGACATCAAAGTTAAGGAGAATAATAGGTGAACTTCACTCCAAAGAAACATATAATCAGAACAAAACCCCATTCCCAGAACAAACTAATTTCAGTGTTCATACTGTATTTGCAATATGACCCTAACGACCCAGAGTAACGGAGATGTTCTGGAATTAATTTCGGGAGGGTTCCAACAGACAATCCAGGCTTATCAAATCCTGCCTCCTGTTTATTTGACCACTGGAGATTACTATTTTTTCCTAAATTGCTTTTATGCCAAAATGAACCACTGGTCTAATATTCATGTGCTCTCATCCAACAAGTAAACTGTTGATTAACAGTTTCCCTTCGGCTTAAAAGAGATCAGCATAGGAAAGGCCAGAGCAAATTTCTTCAAAACAAGGGAATCACTATAAAAAAGAAAAATTTTACAACTATTACACCTGAAACACAGTGCAAGGTCTTTGTCTATACTCCTGCAAAATGTTTTTCCAGTTTTGCACACAGGGAAACATTCATGGTATTTCAGCCAGTGGTGTAATTTGTGCAAATAAACTCTTTGCTATCATCACCACTCAGAAGCAAGTCACACATGAAGTCTCGCTGAGAAAATGTACCTCAGACACACATCTGACCAACAGCAACTTTGCTGTTCAAAGTATGATCAGCTTCCTCACTTGTTCACAGGAGGAAGATCCGACCTGCAAATATATTACTGGAACTCCTAGAATGCGATGTTAATGTGATTTCTGGTAAAACAAAGGAAAAGTTCATGTGTTCTGTGAAAGGGACCATATTGTAATTTGTCTTTTGCAGAAATTAAAAAGAGTAAAATAATCCAATACACAGAGAACGATTGAGGTAAGGTATCTGTAGGTGTGTGATGGCTACAGACTTAAATACAGGAAATTCCACTTAAACATAAGAAATAGGCTTTTCTGCCTTAAGAATGATTGAATACTATAACTGGTCGACCAGGGCCATTGTGGAGTTTCTACCCTTGAGGAATTAAAAATCCAATTGGACTGAGGTACTGAGCAACCTGCTGTCTGAGGCAGGCTCTGAGTTTACTCTGTTTTGTGCAGGAAGGTTGGACTAGACAATCTCCAGAGGCCCCTTTACCATTAACCATTCTGAGATTCAGCAAATTCAAATGCCAAACACATTCCTGTTTGGTTTCAATTACTGTCTCTCACCTCATGATAGGAGTTTTTTTACATATCTGTTCCGCCTTTCACTTCTTCTCTGTCTCTTTTTTCCTGTCATTTCTGTGACACATTCTTTCATGTCTACACCCAACTTAGGAGTTTGTAGAAGTTTTAAATGTTTCACCACCCCTAAAGAATGTCCACTTTTTTTAGGAAATACCTACCAATAATCATTGCCATAGCACTGCTGTTACACTGGCCAAGTGCAGACAAAATCTGGCTCATAATTTGTTGGTTGGCTAACACCAAGTCTGCCACATATGCAGTTGATCCTTGAGTATTAGGGTTGCTTCCATTGCCATCTTTGCCTCCTGAAACCTTTTCTTCATCAGACACGCTGTCTGTAGTACTGCTTGCTACTGGAACACGGGCACTGTATTCTCTGTTACTGGAGAGCGGCAGTTGAACTAAAATGTTTATCAGCTTTAATAAATCAAACATAAGTTGATCCCTTGTCATTTCTCCACAAACTGCTTTGGCATCACCTGGACGGATAATATTGGCAAAAAGCCCTCCAAAACATGCTCGAGCACCCACAGAGCTGTCTGAGCCGCTGCGAGACATTACTTTGTCTGAACATGTAATGTAATGATGCACAAGAAAGGTTATGGACTCAATTACTGCAGAAATAGTGCTAACTGATACAACTTCAAAATTCTGTTCCAGGGTAAATTCCAAGAGTTTCACTTGTGCGTCCAATGGTCCCTGGCCTGTTTGGAAAGCACCCCTGAAAGAAAAAAAAAAAAAAAAAAAAA